>JACDJE010000137.1:355425-586265 GCA_016647715.1 Pavo muticus
GTGCAGAAGCCTATGCACTGAGATTCCACCACCCCTTTTTGGGTCCACTTACCCTTGCCATTTTGGACGAGGTCTGGAGCTGAGAGATGGTGCTGCAGGCATGCAGCCCCTCACACAGGCTCCTGATGTCTCCTGTCTCGATGACTCTGTTGGCTGCCGTGGCTGGAAAAAGCACAGGGAGAAAAGGGAAGTCATGCTTCTGGAAATGGAACTGGCTTTCCACAGGGGAGAGACAGAGGACAGGGTGGGACAAGAAGAGAGCTGTGCACGGTGCCTCTCCCTCCTGTAAACAGGGCCCAGCCCGTGGGGCTGTGGTAGTGCTGCGGAGGAGAGCAGAGGGCTGGTGCCCACCCACTCTACTTGCCTTGGATTCGGAGAAGGGAGCTCAGACAGCTGACGGCCAACTGGCGGGATGTGGGCATGGAGTCACACGTCAGAGGTGCCAGCAATCCCACCAAGGAGCCAAAGTGCTCGCAGGTATCTCCTCTCTGCAGAGGTGAGAGGCAGGAACAAAGCTGTAGGCGGCCCCAGCTCTCCCTAGCTTCTCCTACCTGTGCCTTCCCCACACGGTGACACAGCATGCACAGCTGGGTGGAGCTCGCCTTCCAGCTCAGGGGTACTGGGGGAGGGAGCAGGGGGCATGCGGTGGGTCTCTTTACTCACTCGAAGCTCTTCACAAACAGCCAGCAGCTGGGAGCAGGTCTGCAGGGCCCTCTTGCGCTCCCACACGTTGTCTGATGTCATAGATCTCTGCAGGACCTGGGGCAGAGCATCTGTCTCACTGAGGACGTCTTTTCTTTCCCTTCCTGCCACCCCTCTCCCTGTCCCTCCTTTCCTGGCACTTTCCCTCTGGGCCTGCCCTGTGGTTCCATGCTGCCCCCCGCCTCACTGAGCACTGGCACTGCTGCCCCTGCTCTCTCCAGACACTCCTGCCTCCTAACCCAGGAGCTTTTCCTCGGCTATGGCCTGCCAGGGGCTGGCTCCTGCCTTTCCCCCTGCAGGGCCCATTTCTCTGCCCACTTCTGAGCTCACAGTGAGCTGGTACGTCAGCAGGAGATTTCTCCCCCTCTGATTGTCCTCTCAGTCCCCAGATCTCTGTCCCCACTATCGAAAAGCACCATGCTTCCTCCCTTGCGCCACACATACTCACATGGACTATGTCCTGGAAGAAGCTGCAGGTAGGCTCTATGTTGAGCAGGACCGCCATGAGCCGGCCCAGAGCTTTCAGTGATGTTTGCTGAAGCTGAAAGCAGAAGAGGGGATTGAGGTGCGGCATCACGGCTGCTGCCAGAGCATAGGTCGTGTGTGCTGAGGTAAGGGTTCCGACCGAGAGGTGGCCGGGAAAGTTACGGCAGGTTACCTGCAGGTACTGAGCTGCTTGCTGTGACTTCCTGATCTTCAGCATCATCTCCGCTGAAGGGTGCGTCACAATGTTCTTGAAGCACAGAACCAACATTTCACGCATGTCCTTGCTTTCTAAAGAGGGCTTCAGCTTGCTGACAGGAGGAAAAAAGGAAAAGAAAGCAGAAAGGGCCTTTACAAGTGCTCTCCAGACTGGTTCAGACAACATCTGAGTTTCTCCTAATCGACAGCTACAAAGCCAGCACCCCCAGCTTGTGCTGCTGAGCACTGTCTTCAGTTCCAGCAGTGCCCGCCTCCACACCGGCAGCAGTGACCCACCTCCCGCTCTGAAGGGAAGGAGACTCGGGGTCTCCCTTCTCTTCCGTGACAGGGGACAGGAGCACCAGGGCCTATCTCCCTGCCCAGAACCTCAGCTTCGCTGGGCACAACAGCCCAGCCGCCTCTCCTGTAGATGCAGCTTCTCACCCCCTGCCCCTTCCAGGCCTTCAGGAGCTACCCAAAACGGGGACCACCATCCTGCCTTGCAACCCCAGACCTTACCTCAACTGCTCCAGGGCCAGAACCACCTTGAGGGGCACTGGGGAGACAGGGATGCCCGAGTAATACTTCTTCAGCAAGTCCTGCAAGTCCCAGAGAGACACTGTCAAAGTGGGCAAGGGGCACACGAGAGCTGTTCCACCCAGCCCCAAGACAGACACAACTGCCACAGACCAGCCCCATCACTCCCACATTTCCCACGGAGGCACTGCAGGATGCAGCAGCTCCACAGCTGGTGGACCTAGCCTGCTGCCCAGCCGCTGCCTACCAGCACCCAAGGTCCCCACCAGCTGGAGACATGTGGCTGAGAGAGACCTGTATGCGTCCAGGGAAGCGAGCCTCATGGCACAGCCCAGAACTCCGCTGCAGACAGCCCTGTCTCTAGGCACTCACCATCAGGATCTCCAGCAGCTTGCCTTTCAAAGAGGGGTTAAGGCAGGCGGAGTCACCCACAGCTTGGAAGGCAGAGCTGAAGTCGGTGATGCTCTGCACCAGTGCAAGGTTGTTCTGCAAGTCCTGAGGCCCAAGAGAGAAGAACATTCTTTGAACTGCGGGAAGGGTTGAGGGCTGCAAGGGGGACACGTGGGGGCAACGCTAAGGGAAGGCTTGGATCTTCTTCTGGGCACAAACCATTCCCTGAGGGACCTTTGGAAAGAGAAGGCCCATCTCAGAATCCCCCCACATGGAGGGGCTGCAGCTGGGCGGTCAGACACCCTGGCATGCTTCGAGCTCTCACCTGGCAGCTGCAGCTGTAGAGCATCAGGATGTTGCCCACAATGTCTCCCTCCAGGTGGGCGAGCAGCTGTTCCTTGGAGGCATGCAGTGCCAAGCTGCCATGGGCGAGCATGAGAGCGCTGTGTGTGGCATGGGCTCTCGTGCTGTCCAGCTCCATCTGTGTGGGGAGAAATGCCTTGAGACGCTCGCTCAACGGCCCCCAGTGCCCCGCGATGCACCTGGGCTCCCAAGGCAGGAGCTGCTGTGAAAATAAGGCAGAAGAATGCCAAGATGGAAACCCGTAACGCTTCACCTTCTTGTGCCTGGAAATCCTTGCATTCTGGCCTTTGCACAGCCTGGATGCAAACATGGTGAGTGTGTCCAGGACTGGGTGGAAGTTGCTCTCAGCAGCATGGCTGACAAGAGAGATCATTCCCTGCACAAAAGAACAAGGGGCAGTTGGTGCCAGCCTGAACCTACTGGTGTGGCCAACCGCAGTGGCTGGGCCAGTCCTTGCCTGAGGGAAATGGCAGCAGTGAGGAGATCGAAAGGCCTGGAGCAGGGCCAGGAGAAGCCCTCTGCCCCAGGGACAGAGCGGGGATGCTCACAGAAGGTGGAGGAGAGGAGAGCTCACCTCGGCCTCAGATGGCTCCTCCGCATTTGCTTCCTCCAGGTGCTGCAGTAGCTTCTCTTGGATGTGGAGGACTCTCTTACAAGCTCCCAGTGCTGTCCCCAGAGCCTTGTGCAGAAAAGACTGCATGGGAAGGGAAGGAAGAAGCTGAGATGTGGTAGCAGCCTGACCTGCTGGCAGAGGGTCAGGTGGGAAGGACCCATGCTCCCTGGGAGTCCCTGAGAGCAGCTGCAGGGCCAAGCTTTAGCCAGCCCCCGGGCAGTTTGCAGGGAAAGGCCCTTTGGGGGGCACGGGCCAGGGAAGCAGTGTGAGCATCCCACGTAGGCAGAGCACCAGCCGCAGCCCCGGCCCCATTTGGGCACCTGTGGCTGCACCGCTGGGTAGAGCAGGGGGGGAACCCACCTTTTCTCCAGAGCTGCTGGGAGAGCTGCTCAGCCGCCGGCTCAGCTCGCAGCTCAGGGCCTCGGTCCAGGCCTCATCCTCTATGGTCTCCAGCGATGCCCTCAGGAACTGTTGGAGAACAGGAGAAGCCAATGTTCCCTTGCCCTTTGCCTCTTCCCTCACTCCCACGTTGTTGCAGCCTTCTGGGGAGAGGTGCCTGGAAGAACAGTCACTCTCCCAGCTCCTCCCAGCATTCCCTCCATTAAAGCCACCTGCCACTCTTCTCCTAAGACCCCCCCTTGGGCTTGGGACAGAGAGGCAGCGCCACAGAGGCGTGCGGCCGCTCCGCAGCAACGTTTGAGAGGCTGTTCCTGTCCCGCAGTGGCTCATATGGGAGTGAGGCTCCTTGAGGCAGACAAGCACTTCTCTGCACCCTGCCTCCCGGCAATGCTGTACCTTTAGCAGACGGTGTTCCCACTCTGCAGAGTCCGGGAAGCTCTCATCTTTCCCTGCACACAATAGGAAGCAAAAGACCCTTACTTGGAATCAAGCCACAGAAGAAGAGCTGCTGCAAACCTGGCTTGGCCTGGGCACTCAACACTGCCAAGCTGGGACCTGCACCCCCTCCACAATGACCTGTCCCTCCCCACAAACACTGTCCCCGCAGGAACACAGAACTAACTGCTCCAAGACTGCTGTCTGAGGGGACGTGAAGGGCCCATCCGTGTCCTGGAACGGGCAGATCCCCGGGGGGGATAGGTCCCCGGGCCTCAGTGCTGTCTCCCTGGAATGGGAACAGCAGCAGAGCAAGCACTGTTTGCCGCAGGCAATGCTTCCCCTCTGCCACACTGCAGAGCTGCATTTTCACTACCCCCTTCCCTGCCTCCGCCTCTCCCTCCCCACCAGCACTTTACCTTCGAGGCACTGCAGCAGCAGGGGGATCTCAGCAGCCCACATGGCCCCCACAGCTCTGTGGATCCTGCTATGGAGGTTTTGCATCAGCAGTAAGGCAGCGGCTTGGAGTTTGCTGCCTGCAACTGAGCTTCCTGCCACCACCTGAGCGAGAGCAAGAAGAAGCAGGGTCACTTCTGCAGCACAAGCAGCACCTTCCCCCAGGAGGGAAGCAGCTTGGCTCTGCTCTGCTGGCAAGGAGCAGCCAACAGCTTTGCCCATGGCCACGCTGCTTCCTCCTCGGGGCTTGTGGCACCGGTCTCTGGAGCATCTACTCACCAATAGGCGTGCCAGCAGTGTCTGGGGAGTCAGCAGTGGGCCTGCGAGGAGAAAGAAGTGCTGAGTAAGACTCCAAGACACTCCATGCCCTGCCACGTGCACCTCTGCTGTCCCTTCTGTGTGCTAATACAGGTCAGCAGAGCTCACTGGGGGAGTTTCTGCTCCTACCTTGAAACATGGAGCTGACGAAATGAGGATCCAGATCTTCTATCTCCCGCCCTGTCAAGTCCTCTCTCTCAGCCAGGTCTCGGACACAGCGGGAGACTGGGATCAGCATGCCCATGTACTGGGCTGGCACCACAAACAGCAGCAGCCGTGGCCACAGGAGCTGTAGGGAACGAGGCAGTTGAGCATGTCAGCATTCCTGCCTCCATGCAGAGATGAAGAGGACTCTGTGAATTTCCCTGAGTCTTGTGTGCTTCAGAGCACGTTGGAGAAGAGACCTGGGGTGTTGGAATGGGACGAGGAACACGTGGTGCGAAGGCAAGGAGCAGCAGCAGGGCAGAGTGTGACTTACTTTGGACATCCCTCTCACGGAGACATCCAGTGACCCCAGGATGTCCATGCACAGCTCCTGGAGAGCTCCTTCTTCCTGGGCTTCCTGGGCAGAAAGGTCTCAGGCTGCCTGCACAACAGTGGTGTTGAAACACTGGTTACGCTCAGTTCTCAGGAGCCTATCAGGAGGCTCAGGTGTGGCCCAACCAGTGCTTCTGTGCCAGCCTCTGAGCAGCACGGGCCTTCCAAAAGAAGATGCTGCCCACTGTCCTTACCCTTCTTCCAGTGGTGCAGCTGAAATCACTGAAGATGTGCCCCACCACATCCCAGGCTGAGCAGCTCCAGGCGTTAGCACTGAGAAAATCATTGATGAAATGCAGAACGGCCCTCCTCAACTGCCAGGGGTCAATTGTGGGTGAGATTTTCCTGGTCAAAAGGCAAAGGGAAGCAGGGGCAGCCCTTTGGGCATGAGCAGAGACAACAAGAGCAGAGGAGAAGACTTGGCTCCTGAGGTGAGAGCCAGGCTTTAGCACCAGGATGTGAGCTTTCCATGCACAGCACAGGGACCTGCCCACTCCACTCTGCCTGCTCTCCCCACAGGAGCCATCTCGACCACATGGTCAATGCCCCAGCACCTCCCTGGGCCCCCCAGCCCTGCCCGTGTTGGCAGCAGCATCACCACCCCGACAGCGCTTTCCTTTCCCAAACCAGCTCACCCGGGGCCTGGGGTCGCTGCACAGATGCTGCACAGCCTCCACAACCTGGGGCAGCTTCTCTGTCATCATGGGCTCTGCAAGAGATGCGCAGAAGCATGAGTGGATGCACAACCCAGATGGCAAAAGGGATCCCTGGAAGTCCTGACCTGTGGTACTGACCATCAGAGCGAGCCAGAGCACCGAGCAGACTCAGGGCTCCCACACATCCAGCCTCCCACTCATCGCCCAGCTGCGACTGCAGAAACAGGACCGTTTCCTCTGGGCAGATTCAGGCTGCAGGGAAGAAATCCCACACTGTGTTAGGAGGCAACTCACGCCCATTCCTGAGGTTTGCGAGAGAGGTTTTGGCCAGGGCACTGCCAAGCATTGCCAAAGCTCCTCTCCTTACCCTGCAGCAGGATGCAGTTGGTTAGCTCTGCGCTATCAGCCTCACTGTGCTGCTTGGTGTCATCGTAGAGCTGTGGGAACAAGGTCCATTTGAGAAAATGAGGACGGAAAAGACACTGTGCTGCCAGCTCTCGTCTCCCTTGGCACTCTCGGGAAGAGGACGGGCAGACAAAACCCAGCCTGCCCCACAGCATCCCAGGGGGCACACGCACGGCTCTGGGGCAGCCTCAGGCATGCAGGAGCTAAGGCTGAGCAGCTTTAGTCAGAGGCTCAGAGCTTTGCAGTCCTCCTGAGACTTAGCCAAGAGGGAAACTGCTGTGGGCGCAAGGATAGGCTCCCCTTACCTGATAGAACATGGCACTGGTGATGGCCAGAAACTTGTCCTTAGGGATGGCAGACTCTACTCCCTCCAAGACTTCCAGGAAGATAGTGAGGCTCTGCAAGAGACCAGGAGAGGAAGAAAGGGCTGAAGTCACATCTAACCACTTGGGAGTGGAGAAACTGTTTCCCAGTGGTTTATCCGCTGGCAGAAGCTCCCACACAGGCATTCTTGTTTGTCCCCCACCTCCCAGCAGGATGAAGAGAGTCTCTCTGCCCTCAACTGAGCCCTATTTGGGCATCATTTGCAAGCATTTCCCACCCAGCAGCCCTCTTCTCCCCCATCAGATGCAACTGGACATGGTCCCCGCGGTTGTTAGCACAGAGCTCCTCAGGCACTCAGAGCCCCACGGTGGTGGTGGTGAAGCCTCCCATCCCCAGGAGATGAGCCCCAGTAACTCTTGGCTGCCTCCTGGCTCCTGTCCTGGGTTGTTCCTTCTTTGACTGAAGAGCTCAGGAAGCCTCAGACCTTCCTTGAACACCTGTTCCTCCTTTCTCCAAGGGCTCTCCGCCTTCTCCCTGCATCCCACTGACCCCTCGTGGCACTTCATGGGCCCCACATCCACGCTGAGCCCTGCGCAACATCTCACCTTGGCCATCCTGCAGGTGTCTTGGACCTCCTGACATGGGTGCACGAGCCACAGGAGCTGCTCCCAGACGTGCTCTCGGTGCAGCTCCTCTTGCAGGAGGACAGCCATCATGGCAGCCACAGCCCCAAAGACGGCCTGTTTGTCCTGGAGAGGGATGGCAGAGGCTCAGCATCAAAGACTGAAGGTCTGCCCTTCCTACAGAAAGGACTTTCTCCTTCCCTTTCCTTTCCCCATACCCCCGTTCAGAGCAGGAGATGGGCTCGCTCTGGAGAGCAGACAGGTTTTCCCCACGCCCTCATCCCCAGCTCTCCCTGCCACAATGCTGTGACATGTGGCTGCTTCCTGGCAGGGAGATGCAGCCCCAAGCACAGAGCCAGTTCAGGGCCCTTTGCAAGAGCCAGCCCGCTCCCTCTTGCCACCCCTCTGCTCTCAGCCCTCTGGGCACAGACAGAGCTGCTGACATGGGTGCCTCCGCTGCCATCTTGGGCTGGGAATGCAGCAGTGCTCACCTTTTCCTCCTGGCAGTCCTGCCAGTTCCTCACCACAGAGAAGAAGAGCTGGTGAAGATTCTCATAGATTTGCTCTTTCTCTGTGGCAGGCCAGGGGCATTGCTGTCCAGAGGACAAGTGAATCTTGATTCCATCCAACCATTGTTTCACAACTGAAAAACAAAACAAAACAAAACAAAACAAAACAAACAAACAAAAAAAGAATGATTAATTNCCCCTTCCCTTTCTTCTACCGGCTCCACCGTTGAAGACAAATCTCTCTTATTCTCCTCCACGTCTCGCTAGAAAAAGGAGAGTCTCAAGTTGTGACTGAGTAATTTTCACCTCAAATAGACTTTGAGAGGAAAAAAGAAAAGCTTCTTCCTCCCTGGATCCCTCTGGCAGAGGCAAGCTACAACTGTGACCACAGCAACAGCAAAGGCAGGAGTGCCAGTACCTGTCTGTGGGCCCAAGCAGCCGGGAGAGGTTGTCAATCATGACCTCTGTGTGACAGCGGCTGAGGATGACCACCGCCTGGCACAGGAAGGGCATGAACGTGCTCTGCTGCGCGGACGATGTGCAGCTGCGCAGGATGTAGAGGATCGGTGGCACCTGAAAGAAGGAGGGGAAAAGAATGACCTGCTGCATCCTTGACTCTGCAGGGAGTAACCGTGGACATTCAGCACATGAGCAGTGCCTGCTCCCTTGGCATGTTGCCAAGGCCTAAGCCTAAATTTCATGCCAGCCACCCTGTCCATGCCCTGGCTCTGCGCTCAGGCTGTGCTTCTTTAGCACAAGAGGCAAATGGCACAAGGCGTAGTGCAACAGCCAGAAAAAGTCCAAGACACGTGGAAGAAAGTCTCTTACGTCCCGACAGATGTCCTTCCCGTACATCTGCAGAAAGGTGGTCATCCACTTCCCAGCAGCACGCACACACACTCCTTTGGCTCTCCGCAAGGTCTCCTTGATGGCCATCATGAAGTCAACGGTGCATTCTAGGGGGAAGTTTCTGCACACGATCTGCAGAGAAATGAGAAGCAGGAGAGATCCCATCACTGCTCTGCGGCAGCTCTTCAAAACATAAAGCAGTCTTGAGGGCATTCTTAGTTCAGTGGCTTGCCGGTCATTCAGGCAGCAATCACAACACTCCTGCTGCCCGTTCCCTGCTATTTATACATAAGGCAGTTGAGCCTTCTCTCAGCTTCTGCACGCATGGTGTTTGCTTACCTGCAAATCCTACCTCCCAGCAGCCACAGTCACACATGCGCACAAACACACACAGTCACACACACACGCACACACACACAAATGCACATCATGGAGTCAGCTCCTTGCACTGGGCACCCAAAGGCCAGACGCAGCTCAGAGCCTCCTGCTACTTGCTGAGAAAAGCAGTCTTAGGGTGACAGCTCATTCTGGAAATAGTGTGAGAGGCTGGGAGTAGCACAGGGTTGTGCAGAAGCCTATGCACTGAGATTCCACCACCCCTTTTTGGGTCCACTTACCCTTGCCATTTTGGACGAGGTCTGGAGCTGAGAGATGGTGCTGCAGGCATGCAGCCCCTCACACAGGCTCCTGATGTCTCCTGTCTCGATGACTCTGTTGGCTGCCGTGGCTGGAAAAAGCACAGGGAGAAAAGGGAAGTCATGCTTCTGGAAATGGAACTGGCTTTCCACAGGGGAGAGACAGAGGACAGGGTGGGACAAGAAGAGAGCTGTGCACGGTGCCTCTCCCTCCTGTAAACAGGGCCCAGCCCGTGGGGCTGTGGTAGTGCTGCGGAGGAGAGCAGAGGGCTGGTGCCCACCCACTCTACTTGCCTTGGATTCGGAGAAGGGAGCTCAGACAGCTGACGGCCAACTGGCGGGATGTGGGCATGGAGTCACACGTCAGAGGTGCCAGCAATCCCACCAAGGAGCCAAAGTGCTCGCAGGTATCTCCTCTCTGCAGAGGTGAGAGGCAGGAACAAAGCTGTAGGCGGCCCCAGCTCTCCCTAGCTTCTCCTACCTGTGCCTTCCCCACACGGTGACACAGCATGCACAGCTGGGTGGAGCTCGCCTTCCAGCTCAGGGGTACTGGGGGAGGGAGCAGGGGGCATGCGGTGGGTCTCTTTACTCACTCGAAGCTCTTCACAAACAGCCAGCAGCTGGGAGCAGGTCTGCAGGGCCCTCTTGCGCTCCCACACGTTGTCTGATGTCATAGATCTCTGCAGGACCTGGGGCAGAGCATCTGTCTCACTGAGGACGTCTTTTCTTTCCCTTCCTGCCACCCCTCTCCCTGTCCCTCCTTTCCTGGCACTTTCCCTCTGGGCCTGCCCTGTGGTTCCATGCTGCCCCCCGCCTCACTGAGCACTGGCACTGCTGCCCCTGCTCTCTCCAGACACTCCTGCCTCCTAACCCAGGAGCTTTTCCTCGGCTATGGCCTGCCAGGGGCTGGCTCCTGCCTTTCCCCCTGCAGGGCCCATTTCTCTGCCCACTTCTGAGCTCACAGTGAGCTGGTACGTCAGCAGGAGATTTCTCCCCCTCTGATTGTCCTCTCAGTCCCCAGATCTCTGTCCCCACTATCGAAAAGCACCATGCTTCCTCCCTTGCGCCACACATACTCACATGGACTATGTCCTGGAAGAAGCTGCAGGTAGGCTCTATGTTGAGCAGGACCGCCATGAGCCGGCCCAGAGCTTTCAGTGATGTTTGCTGAAGCTGAAAGCAGAAGAGGGGATTGAGGTGCGGCATCACGGCTGCTGCCAGAGCATAGGTCGTGTGTGCTGAGGTAAGGGTTCCGACCGAGAGGTGGCCGGGAAAGTTACGGCAGGTTACCTGCAGGTACTGAGCTGCTTGCTGTGACTTCCTGATCTTCAGCATCATCTCCGCTGAAGGGTGCGTCACAATGTTCTTGCAGCACAGAACCAGCATTTCACGCATGTCCTTGCTTTCTAAAGAGGGCTTCAGCTTGCTGNCCCACGGTGGTGGTGGTGAAGCCTCCCATCCCCAGGAGATGAGCCCCAGTAACTCTTGGCTGCCTCCTGGCTCCTGTCCTGGGTTGTTCCTTCTTTGACTGAAGAGCTCAGGAAGCCTCAGACCTTCCTTGAACACCTGTTCCTCCTTTCTCCAAGGGCTCTCCGCCTTCTCCCTGCATCCCACTGACCCCTCGTGGCACTTCATGGGCCCCACATCCACGCTGAGCCCTGCGCAACATCTCACCTTGGCCATCCTGCAGGTGTCTTGGACCTCCTGACATGGGTGCACGAGCCACAGGAGCTGCTCCCAGACGTGCTCTCGGTGCAGCTCCTCTTGCAGGAGGACAGCCATCATGGCAGCCACAGCCCCAAAGACGGCCTGTTTGTCCTGGAGAGGGATGGCAGAGGCTCAGCATCAAAGACTGAAGGTCTGCCCTTCCTACAGAAAGGACTTTCTCCTTCCCTTTCCTTTCCCCATACCCCCGTTCAGAGCAGGAGATGGGCTCGCTCTGGAGAGCAGACAGGTTTTCCCCACGCCCTCATCCCCAGCTCTCCCTGCCACAATGCTGTGACATGTGGCTGCTTCCTGGCAGGGAGATGCAGCCCCAAGCACAGAGCCAGTTCGGGGCCCTTTGCAAGAGCCAGCCCGCTCCCTCTTGCCACCCCTCTGCTCTCAGCCCTCTGGGCACAGACAGAGCTGCTGACATGGGTGCCTCCGCTGCCATCTTGGGCTGGGAATGCAGCAGTGCTCACCTTTTCCTCCTGGCAGTCCTGCCAGTTCCTCACCACAGAGAAGAAGAGCTGGTGAAGATTCTCATAGATTTGCTCTTTCTCTGTGGCAGGCCAGGGGCATTGCTGTCCAGAGGACAAGTGAATCTTGATTCCATCCAACCATTGTTTCACAACTGAAAAACAAAACAAAACAAAACAAAACAAAACAAACAAACAAAAAAAGAATGATTAATTAAAAAAAAAAAAAGAGAGAGAGAGAGAGAAAAGGGAGCCTGTGAGAGTCTGCAGCAGGGCAAAGTGCAAGGGCTGTCCCGAGCCCCCCTGCTCTGGGGCCGGCACTCACCAGCACAAGCGATGCGCAGGGTCTGGCCACTCTTCATCTGGCCCACAACACTGTGCAGGCCAGCCAGCGTCAGCCATACAAAGGGGATGCACTGTGGAGCTGCAGAGGGGAAGGACAGGGCCATGATCAGAGCCCCGGCAGTGAGGGAGGAGGGGCTGCAGCCCTGCATCCCCCAGCTCAATGCAGATCATGCGCGGAGGGGAGAGACCCCTTTCCCGGTTTTCATAGACATCAGGAGGCTGAGGGCACTCTACCATAGCTGCAGAACAGTTTGCTCAGGGTGATGAGAACAAACTCCTTCGACATCTCCCCCGTGGCCTTCAGGTGGCCCTGGAGCTCGGCCATCACCAAGGTGAAGTGCGTCCGGGCCAGAGCCACCAGGACATTGCTGGCAGCTGTCCTCACATTGCCTGTCATGCCCTGAAAAAGAGTCACTGGTGACACACAGCACAGGAGACTGCCTGAGGCCCTTGGAAGGGCTAAGCCACCACCATCTGCCAGCAGAACACCAGCATGGGCAGGTGGGCTCCCTTTGCCTTTGGGAGTGACCCCTCACCTGGGCTGCCGTCAGGTCCTGGGACACCTCTGCCAGCAGCCGGTTCACCACTCCGCAAGGTGGGCGGCTGTCATCTTCCCACAGGGCGCTCTCCAGCTCACAGTACGCCTGCGCTCGGTCACCCTGGGGACAGGGATCAGTCACGCTCGCTTTGCCCGCTGCCACCCATCACTATGCAGGTGTGCTGGTACCCACGGGACAGGCCTGGTACCCATGGGACAGGCATTGGGCCAGGGCAGGGATTGATGGTTGGATGTCCCCAGCTCACCTCCTGGTCTTGCAGGCTCTGCAGCAGCAAAGTCACGGCACAGGCAGGGACAGGGCTTGCCACCCTGCCTCTCTCCCTGTGACGTGTACGTCTGGGCATGCAGCCCATACAGGCAAAGAGACCTGGAAGGAAAGAGCAGAGGAGCTGCTGTTGGTGTTGCTTGGAGGCAGGGCTGAGCATCTGGCCAGCTCTGGGAGGAATGCTCCTCCAGCCCCACAGTGTGGGGTGGGCTGTGCTGGCACATGTGTGGTTGGTGGGGAGAGGGGAGAGAGCCTTTCCCTTTGCTGGGGTACTGGGGAAACCACGGTGGGCAGCTGCACTTAGCAGAGAAAGGACAGAGCTGCTGGCATGTCCTGAACAGACATTGTTGGCACACATGTGCTCGGGCAGTGTCACGGTGTCCAGAGAGGTGGAGGGACCTCACCTCGAAGGGCTCTCAGCCGCTCCATCACAGCAGGATATCTCCAGATATACACAAACGCTCTCTCTGGTTCCTCTTCCTGCGGGTTCCACAAGTGGACTGGGCCACCGCTCCCACAGCTGCCACAGCGGTGTATGAGGCAGCCACTGTGACATCTCACTGCCACTGAGTGTCACCTCACAGAGAATGATTGCCCAGGGCTGGGGACCAGACAGCATGTAGGGCAACCTTGCAGGCCCCAAAACACAGCATGTTTTTGTGACGCGCTCGGCTCCAGGGTTCCAGTTCCGTGCCGAAGCAGGAAATCACCTCAGCTGGTGAGGGAGAGCCCCTGCCAGGGAGCAGCTGCCAGGCGCCGTTGCCCAGCGTAGTCTTAGTGATGGAGGACTCCATGCCGGGAGGCACTGAGGCCCCCATCTGCTGCCCAGACAACCTCTCCAGAGAGCTTTGCTGTCTTCCAAGGGCACATGTCAGAGACGTTAAGGAGAGTCCAGCACATCAGATCAAACAAGAAGACCACCATCCGCTTGTTGTCATTCAAGTAGGGTCATGGGAGGCTGCCACGAGGAAATGGCAGAACATCAGAAAGGGACTTTGCATCCCTTGGAAAGATGCTAAGGATATCGGGAGCACCAGGAGTGTTCTCCTCTGTCCTCCTGACTGGTGGCTGGGTCCCAGAAGGAAGGAGGCAAATAGAGGTGGTAAATTACTGGCTGATTACTGGGATGGTGCCGGGACAGAGGTTTCGTGTACCTTGATCTTGGACACGCATTTGAGAGAACAGGTGTGTGGGCTGAAACGGAACGTGACTGAGCAGTTGGGGCCGAAGTGTTCTGGGGAGCAAACTGGCTGGATTGATTACCAGAGCGTTAAACCAGATTTGATGGAGGAAGGGCATGGAGTTCCTTGTGAAATGAGGAAAATAAATTAGGTTAAAAGTTATATAGCTTCATGAGGTGCTGAATTGGCAGCTACAGATCTGACCTTTCTAAGTCAGGTTTTCGCTGCCGATAACAGATGCTTTTCTAGAGACCTAGAGGGTTAGTACAGACAGCGAGTCTCCTGCTTCTCCAAATAACATCATTAGCTATCCTATCTCTGGAATGCAAGGCAGCAGGCTAGGACAGTAAACCACAAATTAACGAAAAAGCAGTGGATTGGTGGACGGAGTTGACGCTGATAAGAGGACTGGCCAGAGCCAGTCAAGCATCCTCCAACTTGACCCAGGTCAAAGAGTACACAGCGAGGAAGACAATGGCCTTCATCAGAAAGACCACCAGGTGACCAGTGAGAGATACCACGCATGTGTAAAAGAACTGAGACTCGGGGCGGGGGAAAATGTCAGTCATTCTAGGGACTCATTGTAATAAAACAACCTTTTCTTGGACATCTAATGCATATGTAAACAGCTTCTTCTTTAAGCATGTGCCTTTCTTGACCTCTGGTATACAGGCTAGAAGGGAATACCCCCCTGGATCCAGCATAGGTGCTCAGCGCTGAGTAAACATATACCTGCTTATGACTACTCTGTGGTTATAGAGTTTGATTCCGCATGTCACTTGTGACAGAGGAGGGCCTGGGAATGCTGTCTTCTTAGTAAACCGTGGAGAGAAACCTCCCAGTTGTCCAGTAGGACCTTGTGAGGACTCCTCAGAGAAGATAACATTGCCAAGACCCCGGCTTAAACCTTCTTGCATCCCTCTAGAAATACCTGCACCCTCTGCTTCCCTGCAGTGCCTGTATAGCAATGCATACCGCGTGGGGAATAAACAGGAAGAACTAGAGATCTGTGTGTGCTTACAGGGGTGTGATGTCATTGCAATCATGGAGACATGGTGGGACAGCTCACACGACTGGCATGCTGTTGTGGATGGCAAGACGAGGCAAGGTGGTGGAGTTGCTCTTTATGTGGGAGAGCAGCTAGAATGTATTGAGCTCCACTGCGGTCGGATGATGAACAAGTGGATACAGCTTGTGGGTAAGAATTAAGGGGCGGGCTAGCATAGGCAACACTGTTGTGGGTGTGTGCTACAGGCCACCCGATCAGGGAGGGGAAGTGGATGAGACCTTCTACAAACAGCTGGAAGTAGCCTTGCGATCATTCTTACCGAGAACTTCAACCATCCTGATATTTGTTGGCAAAGTAACACAGCCAAGCACACAAAGTCCAGGTGGTTCCTGCAAAGCACTGATGATAACTTTCTGATGCAGGTGGCAGAAGAGCTGATGTGGAGGGGTGTGCTACTTGACCTTATTTTTACTAACGAGGAAGGGCTGGTAGGGGATGTGAAGGCTGGGGGCAGCTTGGGATGCAGTGATCATGAGGTGGTGGAGTTCAAGATCTTGTGTGGAAGGAAGAATCAAAGCAATAAGTAGGAGTGCTACCCTGGACTTCAGGAGAGCCAACTTTGACCTCTTCAAAGACCTGCTTGGAGGTATCCCATGGGCTAGAGCGTTAGAAGGTAAGGGGGCCCACAAGAGCTGGTTGGCCCCTAAACTCCACTTCTTCTGAGCTTAAGATCGGTGCATCCCTCAGAGTAAGTAATTGGGGAAAGGTGGCAAGAGGCCTATGGGGATGAGCAAGGAACTCACAGATAAACTAAAAAGAAAGAAGAACATCTGTGAACAGTGGAAGAAGGACCTGGGAAGAATATAGTAACGTTGTCAGTGCCTGTAGGGGTGCATCGAGGAATGCTAAGGCCCTCTCGGAATTAAACCTTGCAAAGGAGGTGAAGGATAACATGAAAGGGTATTTTAAAAGCACATCAACAGTAAAAGGAAGACTAGGGAAAATGTGGGACCCCTACTAAATGAGGTGGGTGCCATGGTAGCAGGGAATGCTGAGAAGGCAGAGATTCTGAATGCCTTCTTTGCTTCAGTCTTTAATGCTAAGACTAGCGCTCAGGAACTCCAGACCCTGTAGGTAAGAGAGAGAGTCTGGGGAAGGGAAGGCTTCCCCTTGGTTGAGGAGGATTGGGCCAGAGAGCATGGTGTTGGCCCATGACGTCAGAGGTGGATGTTGGTGGTGTGGCAGTAGGAGTCGAAGCTTCTCACCAACGTTCCAACTCCTCCATGTGGAAAAAATGTCACCCACTGACATTCATCGACACACACAGAACATTGAAGAAGACCAAGCAGTGGATGTGAACACAGTGAGGCTGTGGGTAGTGGCTGCAGCAACAGTAGGTCAAGCTCCGCTGCCGCAGATTGTTACAAGCACGGCATGCAGGCTCTTCTTCATCGCTGGTGAAAAGGCATAGCTCATGGTGGTGACAGTTTTGTAGCTGAGAATGTGAAGAGGTTTCAGGAGGAATACAGCTTTACTGTGTGGAACTGTTTTCAAAGTGAGTTGAATCAGGATTTCTTTCCAAAAGTCTGGCTGCCTGTATCTGGATGGCATAGATGCTGGCATTAAGGGGCTGCATGGCCCTGGGCAGCTGGGAGCAAGTCTGAGCCTTGCTGCCACTGGGCACATGCACTCACACAAACAGGTGTGTGCATGTACATGCGTGCAGACACACACACACACACACACACACACGACTGCCCTGGTGACAAAAGATACAGATAAGGTGGTGTTACTGAATGCCTTCTCTGTCTCTACTGCTGGAGGCTGTCCTGAGGAGCCCTGTACCCCTGAGGCCCCAGAGAAAGTCAGGATCAAGGAGGAGTTTGTCTCAGTTGATGAGGCCTGGGTTAAGGAGCAATTAAACAATCTGGACATCCATAAATCCATGGGTCCTGATGGGATGCACCCGTGGGTGCTGAGAGAGCTGGCGGAAGTCATTGCTAGGCTGCTCTCCATTATCTTTGGTAAGTTGTGGGGAACGAGAGAGGTGCCTGAGGACTGGAGGAAAACAAATGTCGCTCCAGTCTTCAGAAAGGGCAAGGAGGACCCGGGTAACTATAGACTGATCAGCCTCACCTCCATCCCTGGAAAGGTGATGGAAAAGCTTATCCTTGGCGCTGCCTCTAGGCATATCAAGGATAAGAGGGTCATTAGGGGCAGTCACCATGGCTTCACCAAGGGGAAGTCATGCTTGACCAACCTGATAGCTTTTTATGAAGACGAACTAGGTGGATAGATGATGGTAAAGCAGCGGATGTGGTCTATCTTGATTTTAGTAGAGCATTTGACACCTTCTCCCACAGCATCCTTGCAGCTAAGCTGAGGAAGTGTGATCTGGACAATCAAGTAGCGAGGTGGACTGTGAACCAGCTGAAGGATTCAAGCCAGAGAGTTGTGGTCAGTGGGACAGAGCGAGTCTAGTTGGAGGCATGTGTCTAGTGGAGTCCCTCAAGGGTTGGTACTGGGACCATTACTATTCAATAAATTCATCAATGACTTGGATGAGGGAGTAGAGCGCACTGTTAGCAGGCTTGCTGATGACACAAAACTGGGAGGAGTGGCTGACACGCTAGAAGGCTGTGCTGCCACCCAGAGAGACCTAGACAGGCTGGAGAGTTGGGAGGAGAGAAATTTAATGAAATATAACAAGGGCAAGTGTAGAGACTTGTATCTGGGCAAGAACAACCCCAGCTACCAGTATAGGTTGGAGACTGACCTGTTGGAGAGCAGCATAGGGGAAAGGGACCTGGGGGTCCTGGTGGACAGCAGGGTGACCATGAGCCAGCACTGTGCCCTTGTGGCCAAGAAAGCACAGCAGTATGATTTTCTGAATGTACAACTCTGTGAGAAAATCCTCTTAACTTCATAATCAGGAATCAGCATAAATTTACATGCCGAATCGCTATGATGCTGTTGCAAGGTCTGTTTACACTTTAAACAAAACAAGTGGAACTCCTTTTCTCACCCTTTTTGACATGAATATTTGCTTATTCGTGTGTTAAACGTCATAGTGTACCTGATTCAGTTTTGCGTGCAAGTTGAAACATCATTGGACCTCACTGCTGAGGAAACTGGGACTGCTGGAAAATATGTTGCAAATACTTTACCCACATAGCTTGGAATCAGGTCAGCAAGTGCCTTAGCTGTTTCAGTGATGCCAGTTGTAAGTTTGAGGACTTGGCTGCAGCCATAGAGCTGGCAGTGTAGATAGTAGAAGGGCATCAGAGTCATTCAGATAATGGGTGATGGCTCTTTATCTTCTGTTTTTCTTTCTTAAATACATCAATTCAGTGCCTCTATCCTGCTGCTGCTGGAACAGCTCTCTACTGCCACTTGGGTGTCTTTCCTCTTAGGTTCTTCCACCATCATTTATGGAAAATTATTTGCCTTGTTTCATTTGGATGTCAATTATCCACGCTTGGTATTTCTTCCATGCTCTATTAGGACTTTCTGATAGAAGGGATGATGCTAGGTCAAAAAACTGCTATAGATCAGATGCAGTAAACCTCATTAGAATGTTGTGCTGACAAACTGATACGCTTATTGTTTGTCCTTACTTTCCTGTCAGAGCCTAAGGAGATGCCTTATGCTACAGTCTGGTGCTGGAATTTATCACACCCTTTGTTCTGTCCTATAGCTGATCACTTGCAAGTTGCCATTCCCATGATTGGAGCAGAGCTCTCCAGTCTTTTACATTGCTGTTATTGCCATTGGTGATGGTAGAAGAGACTACCGTAGCTTAGTCATAAAGGAACAAAGTGAAAAGAAACATGCTAGCAGTCTTTCTTCTTCTGTCTCTATAACGAGGTAAACAATTAGTTTATTTCTACTGTCCCCCAGCTATTTCCTTTTCATGTCATAATCTTATGATTAAATTGACATGAACTATAATGTAGCTTTCTGTTACCAGGATCTATTTTTGAACATGTACTAATAAAAATATTTCTCCTTTGTTTTCATTCGTTAGAAGGCCTGAATTTCATTAAATACATATTTTTGGCTTTATTGATCTTTTTTTGATAAAATATGCAGCCTTTGATGACATTTATGGTAGCTGTTTATCTATTAGCAGTGGCATGAGAAAGAAGGAAAACGTGAAAAATAAATGTCCTGTGCTAATGTTCTGTGCCTGTTCTTGTTCTTTTTGAGTGCTTTACTTTTGTGTTCTGTTCCTAGCTTACCGTCTCCATGACTTATAGGAAGAATCCCTTTAAGGATCATTGCCTGAAAAGTGGCCCTACGTGTTTATGATATGTTAAGATCGTCTCACTGCTGCCTATTCAAGCAAGTACCTATATGTCATCAGCTAACGTGTATATGCAAACATTCCAGAATAAACTGTTAAAGGAAACAATTAAAGGCAAGTATTGTAGTTCATGGGCTCTGGTACACACTATTCACCTCATTTAATCATTTTTCTCTGCACTTTGGGACTGCTTGTGTGCTTTGAATTAGCAAATTATTAGATTAAAATAGATAAACAGTTTGTAGAAGTGGGATCGAGATCCAAAACTCCTCCCCATCAGTGGTTAATCCCTCTGCTTCTGAGCTGCAGAATGACACTGGACTCTTTTTTCTTTGGTGTCTCTTTGCCATAAAGGCATGTACTGGCTTTTTATCGTTGTCTGCATCAGGGGTGGAAAGTGGTTGGTCGATTGGTCAGTCTGTCTCCCTCCTCCAGCTGAGGAATGTCTGGTTATGACTGTCTAGCAAAATGTGAATGGTGGCTTTAAACAGCTCAAAAGGAGAAATGCTCTATCTCCTGCATTAAAAAGGGATAGGCACTGCTACTGCTGTCTTGGTTACAATAACAATAATATTTTTAAAGGGTAAATCCAGACTTCCATGCCCAAAGGTATGTTCCGGAAGAGCTCATTACCTGCTGGAATTTCAAACAATGGTCTCACGTGTGCATGGGACTTCAGATAAACAGACATCTGTAATATGTTGGCAGCATGAATGTTTTTCTGAGCATCGTTTTTCCCCCTTTCCTTTTAGGCTATTAAGTACCTAAGTCAGCATTGGCAGGTATAGCTGAAGAGCTAAAACTACAGGTATATTAAGGGCACAGATGGATTTTGCACAGATATAGACCTCAGCTTTTATGTAGACCATTCCTATACTCCTAGGAATCAGAGAATCATAGAAGGGTTTGAATTGGAAGGGACCTTAAAGATCATCTAGTTCTAACCTACCATGCCGTGGGCAGGGTTGCCACCCACTAGATCAAGCTGCTCAGGACCCCATCCTTTACTGTCATTCTTAGATTAAGTACAACTTAAGTAGAGACAAATTTTATTTTTTTTTTTAAATCTCAAATATACAGTGGACTCTGAACTGACATTGTTGATTGGACAGAATGAAGGTTGTTTCCACGTCTTCAGTTCGCACATCTATTTACCTTCTAATATTTCAAGTTCATTTTATCTTATCTCAGAACTTTCCGTATGTACTATTAATAGCTATTCAATTCTCGCTATATTAATTTTCACTTTCAAAGCTTTTTGTCTGCAAGTGTATTACCTGTCCATCACCCATCATTAGCTTTCTGTGTTTCATTTCTAGTACATTTTACCATCATTCCTCTATCAGATATGATTCTTGAAATGCTAAGCCCGTTCCAAGATGAACTTCATGCACTGAAAGTGGAGTTTTGTTTCTGTTTTCTAAAAAACAACTGCATGTGGACTTCTAGCACAATTCTGTGTGACAATCAAAGCATGCCACATATTGCTTATATAGGTTGGGGTTTTTTAAAGAAAAGCTAACCGGAATTATATGATGAAAAAAAAAGGAACATTTTACTTAATAACTTGAGCAATTTAATGAGTGCCTTTGGTGAAAACTGAAAAACATGTTTTGAATCAGTTAAGATGCTAAAGTTGCACCATTTCCTAAAAAAAAATTTCATTTTTTTTATTCTTTTTTTCTGTAAGTAGGTTTTCTTGTAAAACCTGAACTCTCCATTTCATGAGACGTGTAGTGTCATCACAGTCAGCTCATGAAGCTGTAGTAGAAGTCTCTTGATACTTCTTTTATGATGTCAAGATGATGGCAGAGGGAATGTCTATGCAAGGTCGGCTTCCGTAGGAAAAAACAAAGCTTGTTATAAATGTTTTGTTTCTTTTTCTGTTTGAAACAAATCAATCATAAGAAGGAAATGTTGAGTGAATGCCTCTAGAACCTAACCTGTTTAACCGATCACGAAGAACTATTACATCCCATTACTGAGTATGGAACAAGAGCTGAAATTCCTGGATCTTTGGCTTTACCATGTATTTGTTAAATGAGACAGCTTCTCTGTTATTATTATTATTATTATTATTATTAATAGTTTATTACTCTGAGGTGACAAATGAAGAAAAGCAGTATAAATACAAATAGATACTATATGTTTCTTAACATACAGTTAGTAGAAAATACAGTATAATTGAAAATTAATACACAGCTGTGATAACACAACAGTGATCTGAACTGAACAAAATACTTGATCCTTCCCAAGCCAAGGATGGCTGAATGAATATACTATATATGTTTTGCCAAATTCTTCTAACCTCCTCTTGGGAATTACAGTGATGTGGGGTCTCTGAACTTCCTTAGGCAGTCTATTGTAAGTGCTTCATGGTACCTAGTATATCTAACCTGAATCTCATTTGCTTCAATTTAAATCCATGTGCTTCTTGTTCCATTCACACTGAGCTTGTTTTTTGAAGATTTCAACAGCCTTTTGCAAAGAACACTCTTTTATAGCATAGATTGATTATAAATGTGATATACTACTTACGTTAACTATATATCCACTGATTTTGTCAGTTTGAACAAGCTTAAGTAAGACAGTCTTTGTTAAATCTTTGTTTCAGAAGGAGGTGGGTTTTTTTTCTATCTTTCTTATTGGGTTTAATATTGCTAGAATGCAGATAAATGCTTATGCAAAGAGAACAGTGATCTATTTTGCTTGAAAGGTGATGTGTGATAATTGACCAATTCAACAGGAAGGTGCTCATAATCAGAAACTAAATTCCAAAATCCCTATCTTCTTTGCACTTGCATGCTTTATTTCAAACATTCAGCTTTATGCACATCATGAAATACTGTGGTTTTGAAGAGAAGATTTCTGAAAGAGCCTAACTTACTGATGGCATTTAGGCTCAGGAATTCAGTGTTGACCCAGTCAGTATGAGTGTGCTGAATTGCTTTACAGTCATGAGCAAAATTCCATCTGTTCCTCCTTTCTTGTAGGGATGATAATATTCAGAATTAAACTATTGCTGTAGCCAGGCTACTTTTTTATTAAAAATAAAAAAATAAAGAAGAAGAGAGAGAGAGACACCCACTTGATGCTCCATTCTAAGGGCTGGTTTTTGCTCTGACTCTGACTTTAGACTCCCAGTACAGACTGACAAAAGCTTTCTTTGAATTTTACTGAAAGCTGGAGCTGGCTTGTTTACAGTTTAACTCTTCAGGAGGCACACGGCAGGGCAAAGCAAACAGGGCTGTGTGGGTGACTTAGATAGGGGTTTCTCCAGACGTGCCACTGCTTTTTCCTCGGAGATAAAACACCCCAAGAGATTACAGATCAGTAGTAAATTTCCTTAAGGTGAGGTCCATGGTCTTTTTGTTTTATGAGGCGCAGGGTGTGTTTGGGAAGGGAAGCCATTAAGACAACTGAGGTTTGGTGATATATTGTTTGATGCTCGTATTAGGCAAAGGAATTCTTTGGTTCCTACTCACCCCTCTCCCCTCAGCTGCGTTGGATGGCCTGTGCTAGGAACTCATTAAAGGACCAGATGAATTTAAGCCCCTTTGCAAATGGCTTTTTTATTGTTGTTGTGCTGCGTCTTAGAAGCTAAGTCCCCCACACAGCAGTTTTGGCCTGGCTGAGGAGGCTCTGGGAAATGTGAATGGGTGGTCAGGGACTCAGTGAGATGCTGGGAGAGGAGTTGGTAGATATAAGACTATTTAAATGATGTGCTTGCCTAAGGTAGTGGGCTACACAGAGGTGATGGGGAATGGGAAACGGTGGCTGCTTACTGTATGTGCTCTTCTTGCTGAAGAGTGACTATTGGAGGAGTAGCTGCTCCCTGAATGCCTGGTGATGCTGCAGAGGGAGGACCAAAGGGCATCCAGTGCTGCTGGAGGAGTGCCCTGGTGCCTGTTTTTGTTAAGGCGGCAGGAGCTGCAGATCCCACCTCCTGCTCTCTGCAGGCTCTTACTTGCTCCTCCCCTACACGGAAAAAGAGTTTTTCTGCCAGGCTCTGCCCTAGCTGCGCCAGTATGGACAGAAATGCATGTGTATAGGAAGGGTGACCAAGGGAAGGAAGGAAATGCTGGAGGATGGAAAAGCTTTCTTGGGTGAGGATGGGCAGCATGGCTGGGAGGAGAAGAGGAGGGGAATTGGGATGTTTAATACATGTGTGGGGTAAGGACGGGCTACTAAAAGTCCAACAGTCTGTCTGGCTGTAGAGGGAGGTAAAGAGAGTTTTTTGTTGGATGGATGGGCTTTCAGAGAGGGGAGAGAGACAGAGGTCTCTGTCACCACTCTTCACCATTGTTTGCAAACTTCCTTTCCTCTTCCTGAAAACCCATTGCCTTGGCTCCCACCCTGCACAGCCCTATGGAGCCTGAGGGGTAGTGGTGCTTGGCGGGCTTCCCGCTGTGGATAGGGGCACAGCAGCCCTTTCCCACTTTCCCATGAGCCCTTGACCACATCTCAACAATGCATCCTATCTAGATGCTGGACTCTACTGTGAGGTGAGGAGACAGGCAGCTGTCAGTCTTGTGCCATTTTAAATGCATACAATGAGTAAAAAGTTGCTGTGATGGATGTAGCCTGCTAGTTAGTGGTACTGAAGTGTTTGTGCCAGTGTAGAGAGTAAGATGTACAGGGAAGGATACCCGTGTATTTTGTATTAATCCTGTGACCTGTGTCTCTGCCTGCATTATATTCTTGCAGTTTTTAAGCCTGAGTAATTTGGGAGGGATGATGTTAAAATATGCAGGTGATCTTTGGTCTGAGCAGCTGGGACAGGCCTGTTCAGCACGAGCAGACACACATCATGAAACTAGCATGAAACATCATGGCATGGGCACTATGAGCAGCTGAGCTACATAAACAGTTCAGTGGGGTGTAGCTAGCAGGTAAAACCATACCTGCTTATGCATCCAGACACAGGGTGGCCAGTTCAGAGTGCATCTGGATATCACTGCATCACGCAGTGAAAACATCCCTGTATCAGCAGGGAAGGAAAGTGATCTGAAGAATGAAGAGGGTTAATAGCTGGTAGAACAAAATCTTAAAGAAAATGTTGAGTAAGAATAGAGGTATGGAGAAGTAACTGGCAAGCAAAGAAAAAAGACATGAAGCTACAAATCTAAAGCACTGAGAAAGCAGGTGGGCATGGAGACAAATGCAGAAAAGGTGGAAAGAGACATTTTTTAGACGTCTTAGCAGGCCCTGCAGCTTAGACTACTTAAAGCAGAAAAGGAGATATAAATGATGTCTAGCCTAACATGTACGTTACTCAGTATCTTGGATTACTGGTACAGAGTTTGTAGCCCAACTGTTAATGTCTCGTGGGCTCTCTTTGGCCTGTCAGCCCATATTTGCTGTTACATCTGCACATGCTGTTCATGAACAGGTGGCAGCCTTCATCCTTGTGCTCCATGCAGAGTGAAGTGGGTTAAAAGCTATTCACTTCTTGTAGTTTTGAATTTATTCACAAAGGGAACATGAAATGATGCAAGAAATCCAGACCAGACTTCTCTGCAGCTCACAAAGCTCCCAAATATAGCTGAACACACAGCTTGGATGAGCATTCACTTTTCAATTGCATTTATAAGAGCAATTTGTAACATAGCAAGCCAAATGCAACTTATTAATCAGGATCATTAGTAGCTTTCTTGTTAGGTTTTTGGACAAATACTTTCCACTAGTACAGTGTCATTTAGACAGTGCCTGTACTAATAAAAAAGTCCTTACCAAAAATGATGGTTACTATAAGCACATGATATGTCTGCCCATCTCAAAAATGAAATAGCAATTAGAACAGATGGCCAAAAGATAAATAATAATTCAGAAATGCTGAGAAAGAAATCAAATCCATTACTAACCATCCTTCAGTCTTCTCCAAATGCAAATTGATATGCTGTGAATATGTGTTTGTCTAATCTTCTGTAACAATAATAATTTTCAGTCCAGACACTCTTTCTTTTAAGCATATGGTACATCAGGCTTTTTGACTGTGTTGCTGTCACAGGACTGATGCAGACACCCAAGACTGAGCAGTGTGAGAAAAGCTTAGCTGAAACAACTGGAGACAGATGCTGATACATGTTGTCAATCATGGTTGCTGTTTTTATTTCATTGCATAACGAATGTTCGTTCTTTTAAAAATGGTGAGTTATTTAGGCTAGAAATGTATATTTAACTGTAGAGAGTTCTAATAGTTATTACTTAGAGAGAAGGTACAAATAAAGCCTGTTCATTTTCTGTAGGCAGAATTACATCTCCCCCAACGCATCCATCATCTGGATCCTTGTGAGTTAGTTAAGGGTATCTGTGAAGAGCTAGTACAGCTTTCTTACTATAATTGAATTTATTTTACTTTTTTCTACTTCATTTATTAGGAGCAGAATAAAGTAGTTTACTTACTTAGATACTACACTAATGTTTGTGTTGTTTTTTTTTTTTCCTTTTACCTTGCCTAGTGGTAATTTTCCTCTTGTTTTGATCTAGATGATGAGAGACTGCTGTTGTTTTGGGTACACGCAGGATTTACTTGTATTTCTTTTTCTGGAAATGTTTGCAGCTTGGAGTTGTCAAGTGGGTTTGTGCAGAGCCTGAGGAAAAGGGCTAAGCAGGCAAAGAAAACATAGCCCAACATTTTGTGTTCCTCATGAGCAAATTAATCACAGTTACAATTAAATATGCAGTGACATTTGCAAAGATGCACAGTTCAGATGCATTGGACCTAATTTATTCTCAGCTGAGTTGTTCTACGAGGAATGTAAATATTGAAGGAGGGTTCTTTTTCTTTCCCTTGCCACTCAAGACTCCTTGCTAAAGTCTTCCACAACATATGATGATCCCAATCCTTCTATAGTTACGATAAATTGATTACGATAACCTCTTAGTACAAAAGGAACTTTAAAAGCATGTAAATAACTTACACCAATATTAAGGGATGTTGTGATGCCAAAGCAGTGTAAAGAGGCCTCTATGCAAATGAAAATCAGACTCTGTATGTTTATGTGAATTACACATCTGCAAAATATCTATAATACAGAACATAGCAGTTGTTTAATTTTTACCTAATTAGAGAGGCTTGAAAACATCTGGTAGTTGACACTGATCCATTTTTCCATTGTATCCGTTCTCAGTAAGTTGGGAATGGAATACAATATATCCCCTGAGATGCCCTTTAGTTTATGACAGGTGTGTGTTTCCTAGCTGGTTGCTGCTTGACACTATTTGTTTCCCACAGATACAGCTGCAAATACATTTATTTGTCAGTGAGGAGTTAAGAGGGAAAGACAAACTGGTTTAGGAGGAAATTTATATCAAAGATGCAGATGTATAATATTTGCATAGAAATGTCAACCAAAATAACAGAAATTCAATAAAGAGATCTGGTGCATGATTTCCAACAGTAGTATAAAAAGTAAAAAGAAAAGGTATGCTGTCTGACTGTAATCATCCCCCTAGCCTTCATAACAATTTTTATGTAAGCCATGAGTGAGTAACTCCTGTTGTGATTTCTGCTGCCCTGAGTAAGGGGAGCAGGAGAATGAGCCAAGGGTGGCTTGGGCTACGTGTGGGGTCTGTGGGTATAGATCACGGGATCGAGCTTTCTCCCCCTACGTCTTCCATCCTATGCCTTACGTTCTAGGAGATGTGAGAGCCATGGGGACTCTGAGAGACCAGGGGAAGAGCTGAACATCGTTCAGCGTGGATACTCTCCATCTGGTTAAATAAAGAGCAGCTCTAGCAGTGTTGCTCACAGTGTGCTTTGCTGCAGTGAGAGCGCTGGTCCAGCACTTAGTCCAGACCAGTAAAGACAGCAGCCAGACCAATACCAGGCCCTGAGGCCAATCTGTGCAGGGCACTCAAAGCCATACTATTACACCTTTACTCTCTAAACCAGTCCTGTAGACCTCCTATTAGCAATGGATCCTTGTTAGCATCCAAATTGTGCCTGGAAAGGGTCTGAGTGTTGCCTGTGATGTAGGTCAAATTCATACCAGAACTGATATAACACAGCCAAGGTATGGAACCTGACAGCATCTCCTTGTGCCTTTTGTTGCTGTAGTCATAGCCCAAATGTCCCGATTTCATTTGTTGTGCTTGACCTGGAGTTTCCCTAGAAAGTGTGTAAGACCAAATAGAAACTTGTGAAATTTCTAGTCTACCTAAGCTTACACAAAATTTCATGTCATAAAAAAGGTCAATTCTGTGTAGCCTTGGATCGCTCCTTACCCTCAACTAAATGAAACTAGTATGTTTAGGATGTTTCTCCTCAGATGAATGAAGGATGATATTTGCCTTTCTGTATAGGACTTTGGCACCAAAAAGTAATAATAAAAAATCCACCAACACTGCATAATTGGAGAGGGACTTTTTTTTTTTTCCTTCCCATACATCATATGGAAGAACCTTGGCTGCTGGTGGAAACAGGCCCAGGCCAAATGTTGCTGACAATAGAGAAGTGAGATCGGTGTGGGTTGTTTATTTATCTCTAAACAATTCATATTTTCTCTCCCTTGAGTTTTGTTTTGTTTTGCTTTTCCTTTAAAGTTAAGCTTCTGTCATTCCTCCTCTAAAAGTTGCTTTTTACACTGACCAAAAAAAAAAAAAAAAAAAAAAAAAAAAAAAAAAAAAAAAAAAAAAGTTGTCCATGTTTATTCTGATGACATTGTCAGAATGGATTTATGGATTTGTTTATTAACCAGGATTTAGAACGGGATGAAACGAGTTTGCTGCTGGGAATGGATGTGACTGATGCTGTTTTCTGAGAGCTTGCTTTTCTGAAAATTTTTAAAAACAGATTGGTAACAGAAAATGATTTGTAGCTAATGGAATTTGGGAGTAAAAATCTATGTTCTTATATAAGTTCTAAAAATGGCAGGCTGGCATTTCTGAAATCAAGAGGTGAAATGTAACTGCTCTGTGAAAAGCATTTTCTCTTTGCTTTTTGGCATGTTTTCACTTATATCCAGGGTGGTCCTCAGCATTTGTGGGATCCAGGAGAAGAGGAAAGATTTCTTGTCAAATGCTCCTTTCCATCACATTTCCCTCTTCTTTTCTTTTCTCTGTTTTCTCTGTTTCTTTTGTTGTTGTTGTTGTTTCCAATTAGATTCTGTTTTGCCATTCTCCTGTGTTGTGACTGGGCCTGAAGGGTGGCAACCTTCCACAGCTGTTCCTCCTCTCTCTGCCCCAAGGGAGGGTCACTGTGTACAGTGGTGCCCTCTCCTTCAGGGAGCAGGGGCCCAAGGCAGGGGAAGGCTTTCTTCCTCTCCACCCTGTTCCTTGCAACTCTTCTGTCAGTTGGTTGTGTTGTGCTTGTGTTGGGCTGGCTCACCAGTTTTCAGAATTGTACTTACAACTTTAGTTTTAATGCCATTGAGTTTTCAGTTCTCTAACTGTATCTTCTCTTAACTGCTTTTCTCAGTCGCTGTAACCTAATATTCCCTGTATTTTACATTGAAAATTTCAGGCCTTGCCTCTTCCAAAATACACATATTAATGCTATTAAAAAAAAAACCCAGACCTTAAAACTTACTCAGTGGCTTCAGAAAATGAAGGTTTTTATCCATCGTGGGGAAAAAAAGTCTTACCACTTCCATTTAATAGTATCACAGCCAAAACCAATGATGTGAGAGAACACATTGGCACTGAAATTGCCCTTACTGAGGAGAAGCACATTCCAGAGGAAATTGATTTTCATGTCACCAACTTACGCATATTTTGAAAATTAGATTCCGAGCCACAGGGTTCACAGCCAATTTATTTGTCTTTGTTTCTTTACTAAACGTGTTCAAATAGATTTTTAGTGAACTAACAAGTTGCCTCTGATACGGGCTGAGGAAAGGTCCATGCAAAGGGTGCCCAGGGCAGGGTGGCATGTGAGCAGAGGTCCAGGCAGTCCTGTGAGAGCCCTAAGAACTGTTGGTGGCAGCATGTGACCGATGTCCAGCACAAAATGCTGGGATCTGTGAAGCTTAAAGCTGGAAGCCAATAATGGGGTCTGCTGTCTGTATTTCACAAGCTGCTACGCTTCATCCTGTTATCCATGTTGAATGCAGAGCTTCCTGTTTAACTTAAACATGACTTCCAAAAGGCATCCGGTTTTGATCTGAAAGTAGGCAAAGTTTGCTTTGATAGCTTTTCTGATGATTGACAAAATCCAAGCAAATGATTACTTTTAATTTAACATTAGCTGGCATCAACTTCTGACCACTGAGGATTATGTGGTTCTATTAATAAGCCTGCTATTTTTCCCTATCAAATTATACATGCTATGGCCATGTCACCTGCCAGTCTTCTGTTTCATAAGCCAAGTCTTAAAGTCTGCCTCTTGGAGATGTTTTCTATACCTCAGGTGCTTCCTTTGTGCTCCTTTCACAATTCTTTCAATGGCCCTGTAGAGACGCAAGATGTGGAGTGTATCCAGCATCTGTATATATTATTGTGGATCTCCTCATAGTTAAGTCAGTTAAGAAAATCTGTTATTTGACATCAACATACAAAAGTTGAATGCATTCAGTGAATAAACTCCAAATACATGAATATAAGAGTATGGCCCCAGTCATTTTCAAGTGAAACTTCGAGTTGATTGTATCTTGCCTTCTGCACATCAATATGTGTATGACTGGTACTGGTTCTGCACAATTCTCTAACAGTTGTAGTCTACACAAGATGTAAACTTTTTTTCATGAAGTTGCTATATGCTTTAAATTAAAAATTTCTGTTCACCATATACTGTGAGATGTTCTCTTTGTGTTCTCAACAGCAATCACGAAGTGTTTAAAATTTTGCTGTTTTTTTTCCTTTTATGAAGATTCATCTAGTCTAAATTGGCTTTTGTTTGTGTTCTCTTTGATAACATGCTTTAGGGAAGGAGTGTTAGAAAAGGAGAAAAGCCTAGGAGAAGGTGCAGATAACTTTAACTGGTGCGACTGCTTCCTCTGGGGCTGGCAACTGGTGATAACAAAGGTGTAATTCCCATGCTGACAACCTTCTCTCAGCTCAGATGACTTCAGCCTTGTGGAATCTCCTGAACCTCCTGGCAGCTGAAGGGAGATAATATGCCTTACCAAAAGACCCTTTGCCTTGCTTGGCTTTCCTTAGGTGGCACAGCTTCACTTATCTTTCACATTTCACTTAAGGAAGAGTGCGTCCATGGGATGTAAACTTGGCAATGGTTTTGATAATTTCTGTTTGTTCTGCACACTGTCAGTGTTTTCCCATGTCATTTCTGGTCTCTTAATTGTGTCTGGAATTCTGCAAATGTGAAGAATTCAGGTTAGACCTGGCCTGGGTTTTTCAGGGCAGCTGCACTTTGATCTTTTTTAGATGATTGAAGGGGACTGCTGGAGCTATTAGTTTTCTTTATCCTCCCATCTCCCTCCTCCAAATAAGCCCCCGAAAAACTATTCAGTGCAATAGGTCTGCTTGCACAGCTGAGTTAGTGCTGGGAAAGCATTCCAGAGACCCCATGAACAGTGTTTTTATCCGTTATTAAAGAAAATAGACCTTTTGTGAAAGAAATGTTGTAGAGAGATGGATAACTTGCTTAAGTGTTGCATTTTTCCATGAAGATGATGAGGAGGGAGGTGTAATTACCAGTGCATGTCTGGCTCCCCAGCCTCATTTGGAGGCTGCTCTTTACTTTTGTCGGCATGTTGTATTCTCTACACGCTAAAGACTCTTTTTCTTGGTCACTTCCAGAGAAAGTTCAATCTCACAGTGATTTGTATATTGCAGCTCTTGCAGGAATTAGTCACTCAGTTTGTAGCTCTCTTCTGTGATTAAAGGCATGAACTGTACAGATGTTCACGACACACATCCATGATGTGCTCAGAGACACCAGCCACGGGGCCATAGGAGCTGTATGTAATCTGTTTAGAAAGATATGTGCCTGAAAGCTAACTCATCTGTAGAATATCTGTATGCTTATTTACCTTGCACTTACTAAAACTGTATGTCAATGTCTCTGTAGCTTTCTTCTGTGAGAAGTCAGTTGGAACTAAAATGGTTAAATTAGTACAACTTGCTGCATCCTCATTTGGTATAGCTGTGATCTGAATGGATTACTTGAAAATGCAGAGTAATCCTTGCCTCAAACCATGATAATATACTGGTAATAAACAGTATCATAAAACTGACATCTCTTAGCCTGTGTTTTTCTTTAGATTTAAGTGATGGCTTCTATGTGCTTCAAAGGGAGAATTCCTTCTATTGGAAAAGCTGAGAGAAAGCACCTAGAAATTGAACTCATCCACAAGTGCATGTTTTGAGCCTTGAGTGGGGTTAAGTCATTTAAGAAGACAGACAAATAGGGTAGGAAAAAAGTGTACAACTCTTCTGTCTTGTACATTTTGCAAGCAATAGCTAGAGGGATGGCTTTGACCTTAAAGTAAGGTTCGCTTACAGCTCCATGGATTTATCTTGCCTGATAGTTAATACTGTTAATATTTATGAAGAGTAGGTTGCTTATTCCAAATATTTGCTTCTGTTCTAAATAAATCATAGTGTTAAAGAGGTAGACTTCTAGCATGTGATGCCATGGAGTGTTGTTCTAGATACAATAAAAATGCATTTTTTTCCACAGCTAGAAAGGAAATATGTATTTTCAGTTCAACCCTAATCTGCATTACGATAGCATTTGAAATCTCAGGCTGGAACATCCTGTTAGAATGAACTTAGTTATATCAAACATTATATAATTATTTCACAGGGCACTAGACAAATCCTGGTGGAAAGCAGTCACAGATGATGCACATAAAGAGCAAAATCATTTGCCCAAAACTATAAGGTAACAAGAAATAGGTGGAACTCGGTCCTTCAGATTTATCATCTGGTCTCTTGCAGATTGTCTGGTTGTTTCTGATTGACTGATGTCATATGTCTCTGCAGGAGAGTATTTAATGAACTTCCTCCTTGATAACCAGATGACGATAGCTGTAAGGGAGGTGTTTTTTAGTTACTTACAAACAAATGAATAAAGTTTTAAAAGTACAAGCCATGGATCACCAGAATTTCATGCAGATCAATTAAAACACCATGTGAAAACATCACCTTTGGTAAGGGGTTTACAGCTGTATTGCCTCAGGAGTAAAAATCCAGGGACTCGATATCTGACTATAATAGTGTTCCCTTTTAAGATATTGACTGGTATATTTGTAGTTGCTTTGCTTTTTGCAACCAGGATAATGCTGATGACAAACAAATGTAAGAAAAAAATCTCTGTTTAAAGACCTTTTAAAAGATATACTGTTATAGTCAGTGTTTAGTAAGTAGTAAGCTGATTTTTATATGAGGAGAATTTATTTTGCATAAACATTTTTAACTTGGGAATGATAAACTGAGAAAAAATCTTTAGTTTTGCTTCTGATTTTAAATGAAGTACAGAGGGGAAAAGTGTGATGGGAAGGAGTAGAGCAGTAAGAGCACAAGAGAAAGATGAAGGAAGGACAGCAGCATGAGAAGGAATGAAAAACTCTTTGGCAATGAAATGGACAAATATTAATCAACTGGTAATTTTCATCCATTTCTTTATTATCTGTTTTGCTAGGAGCTGTGTAGTCTTTTCATGGATACAGTGTGTAAGTTAGGAAATAAATATATCATGGGTTACATGCAATAAATTTGCAGGCTGTATCTGGGTAATAAAGTACTCTTTCCCTATTTTTGACCTAGATTGGAAAACATTTACTAAGATTATCCATGTTTCTCTATGAGAGAGAAAGCAAGGTTTTCTTCTGCATTGTGCACCATCCATGTGGCATGCATTCTTGATCTGTGCTTGGCATTCAGGCTGTAGTAGGTAGCACAGGTTTCTCTCTTGTAAAACCAATGTTTGTATTGGATGTGTCTAGGGACAGGGAACTGTATGTGTAGACAGTAATTGTAAGAATCAGGTTTGTAAGCTCTCCCTGTTAGAAAATTAAACATAAGTTTCAATTAATTGCTATTCCCTCTACATCTATTTTCTTATTGTAAGAACTTTGTACCAATTGTGTATTGATGGATGCCAGTCCACATTTCATAGCAATATAGTAAGTCAGAGGCTTTCAGGCTTTCTCAAAGGTGGTTGTTTTTTCCACAACTTCAGCAGTTGTTTCTTAAGTTCTCGTAAATGGACAGGAATGACAATATTGTTCTGTTATCTCAGTGCAAATCTTGTAGATGCTTGTTGGATGGGCCGTGGCAGCACAGGGAAGCTTGGACTGCTGCAGGATAGAGAAGAGCTAATGCTGCATTTGGGCACAGGATGTGTTATCAGTGCATTGCTGACTAGTTCAAGACTGGGACCTGATGTTTTATATGTAAGTTTGTATGGGTGAATAACACAGAAGAAAGCAAACACTGGGTACTTTGGATGAGGCTCCCTAAGAGGAGAGCTGCTGGCAACCTGTGGTTTACTTTGGACACTGTAAGTTCTAGGAAAAGGCAAGGACCTTTCACATCATTTGTCTAGTGTGTAGCAGAGAGGTGGTTGTTTATGGGATGCATTTCAGGCAGCCGTGTTAACTGGAGTCCTGCAGTCTCTTCTATAAGTCGTGGTGCTGTATAAGAGTTCATAAGTGAACTGAGGAAACTTCTTCATTATGCTACTAAAGCTAAGCATGTCAGTTCTTGCTTTTATACTGTAAAAGGTATGTCTCTGCAAACAAGGAAAGAAAAAACTTAGATTAAATACCCCACAAAACTGACTGACTTCCTTCCCTGTACTGTCTAAATCAATTCTTGTCACACAGATGTGCAATTCATTTTCCCTTTCATCAAGTTCAAATTGTAAAATGAAAGTTGAGATACTAAGCTCTTTCCTCAAACTGCTGAGGTGATTATGTTCCAATTTGATGCTTTAATTTCCTATCTCGGGAAACTTAATTTTTACTGTTTTGCCTTAAGAGGAATGCCATGAGAGTTAGCTCTATAATCCTCTAGACTCTGGCAATACCATTCACAAGTGTGAATAACCCTCCAAGCTTCCAGCTTGTCTTTTTGCCAGCTATTTTTAAGTAAGTTGTCACATTTCCGCCTTGGAACACTGGCCCAGCTGAAATCCAGACTTTAGAAGCTGAAGCTACTGATCAGTCATTTTGCCTCGTGAGTGCAGGTGATCCATCCATGGTTTGTGGCTTTATATAGTGCTGCACATTATGGAGTCTGGGCTTTCCATGTGGTGCTGTTCATCATCCTGTTGCAGAGACCCATTTCTCACCCAAGCCCGTAGCTTCTGGCTCACTGCCCCTTCTTCTGAGAGGGCTACTGGGTTTCAAGGAGCCTAGGGAACAGTGCCAAACTGCTGCCTTCCAGCACCCAGGAAGGAGGCAGGAGTCTGCCTCATGGCTTCTGCATAACTGCTAGTTTTGTTTTTGTTGCCCTCTTCTTTAAATGTTTTAATTCAAAAAATAAAAGAAGTTTTATTACTTGTATACATTAGCTATATTATATATTTTATATGTGGCCCAGGCAAGCCAAAATGTTGGACACCTATGGCTTAAACTAAGAGTGGAAACCAGTAGGAGAGAGACTTGTTTCTGAAGTTACAAGTAAAGTGCTTGACATGCAGTAGTTTTCAGACGCTTCAGGCAGAGGACTGTAGGATGCCATAGGAAGAGGCCAGGCACTGTGCTGGGAGTAAAGCAGCTGAATTTGCTATGGTGAGGTAAGTATGCTGTCTTTAGTTTTGGAATAAGCTTGGTTCCTACTGGAGTAGGGGATTGTGCACCATAACTCACTGCCCGTTGTGCAGGGACATTGCTTAACAACTCTTTCAGATTAACTAGAGAAACACCATACTTAGTCACTCCACTGAATCTGCACTTGAGCTGAAGCAGCAGAGCTGATGTTAAAGGCACAGCCTGTGGGTCCAAGCTAAAGTTTACTGTAAGTGCCAGGGCAGAAGTGAACTAAAGCATCACAACTGAACCAATTTAGCTGATGCTCTGGCAAGCTTCCATAAAATTGCTGCCTAAAATATGTATGCGTGTATATATGTGTGTATATATATACATATATATATTATATATAAAAAGAATGTAAGGCAACGTATGCCTGTTACAAAGGGTCATTGAGCTATGCGCAGTATTGGCTATCTGTCTCATCATGTCTTATGCCCTTTGTTGATGTTATCGAAGACCTGTATAGCAGGCTATAGATGTACACAGACCTGAAGTATATTGTTGCGTTTGCAAGGGAGGGGAAGTAACTATGCCCAACACAGGACAATTGCTAACTATGTGCTGCTGCATGTGCTGAGCAAATAGCTGAGATTCCTTAGGGGTTTTAGGAGACAGAAACATTCCCCTGTGTTTTTGTCAACAGTATGCTAACAAAAGGAAAAAAGAGAAGTAAGTTTAAAGTAGTTGCTTACCAACTTGAAAGTGGCGCCTGATGAAGCATTACAGATTTTCCTGGAAGCCTTTCATGGCTTTGTTCAAATTTTATACAAACTCTACTGAATTAAACAAGAAGGAAATCAAATTTCAAAGGTAGCCATCTTACAGTAGTGTATCCAAGATGTTCTTCTGAATAGAAAGAATTTCTGCTTACCTGTTTTAGATCAGCAAATAAGAGACACTGTAGCTAGAAATCTTCCAGCAGAACTTTGCACTCAGACAACGTGCTAAACAAAAGTGTCTGGAATATTTGGTGTTGGCAATAATATTGATTTAGACTAAAACTCAGTAAGTCTGCCTTAGATTTCTAAGGAAACTTTCCCTTGATTCCAGTCACTTTCGCCCTGATACAGAAAATACAATCACAAGTACTTTTGAGTGGATGTCTTTGAGGTCTTCAGGCACCTACTCAGTGAAAATAACTTTATTCAATGAGGTTGTTAGCAGTGTGTCTGAGAAAGTAATTTCTCTTGCTCTTTCGTATGAGCATAAATCTGATCCATAAAAATTCTCTTCGTCCAAATTAGGTGCTGAATAATGCATATTAATGAATAATGCATATGTAGAGTAGGGAGGAATTAAGAACACTTTCAGAGGCCTGTCAAAAAAGAAAAGAGCCTTGAGGAGCCTTGAACTCTGTTTGAAGTTGGTAGTTGCCCTATAATGTGAGATCAAATAGGGTTACAATGACAAAGTACGTAACTAGAAATAAAGAGCAAAAATGAAACGAGTACCAACAGTTGCTCATATTTCAAAACCTGCTGACATCATCTCATTTGATATGTATACAAAGTTGCTGGTCTTAAATGATGATTTTATTGTTTGTTGTGCAGAATTATAATACATTTTGCTCCTGTCTCTACAGCAGTTTCTCCTTTGTCCTTTGCTATTTCAGAGATTGAAAAAAAGTGCAGCAGCATCCTAAATATTTCAGCATAATGAAACAATATTATGATTTGAAAGTTGAAACCCATGTGGTTTTGAATCCGGAAATCCTGGGGATTCAGAACTGTGGTTTGTGAAGTTGTCTTATATGCTGTATAGGGTTATTATAAGAGCTTCTATTTTTCTTTAATATTATATTTCACTGATTAAGGGATTCCTTTGCTTGATACGTTAAAGAAGGGGTAAAAGTAAATCAGCTTAACTCACTAAAATTAGGGATGTACCTACGATGATGCCAGTGGTCTAGGATTTTCAGCTTTCTTTGTAATAGGCTGTCATGTTGACTTTGAAGAATTGTTCAAATTTAGATAACCAAATCTTTGCTTATGTGAGACTTCTCACTGTTGAGCTCCATTCTGAGAGACTGATTGCTATGAGAAGCTGATATTGGGGAAACTGGCTTTTAACAGGCACTTTAGACATTACAAACTGAAAAAAGTTTTCTTCAATCAGTCTCTGACTAATCTCTTAAAGCTGTGTCTAGACTTTTCTGCTGGGGCATACAGTGTGTGCCCTGGGGTTTGGGCGCATGCACGGCTAAAACTTTTGCCTGACCTATGCACTTGGATTTCCTTTCTGAGGAAATCAGAGAATGATGTTGCATGTTCAAATTTTGTCATGATGTGGAATTGGATGGGGCATAGAGCCAAATGCAAAAGAGATTAACATTTTCAAGTTCCCCAGTCAGATAGATCCTGGGACTTCACCTATCAGATGAAGTATTTATCCCATATATATGCATCTTTCGATGTGACATCATTAATTAGCAGCAGTGGATTATACTGTCTGGCACATCCATTTGTTTTTGCACTGTTCGAAAACTTGTGATGGTGGTAGCATTAAATTACTCCAAATTCTCTAATGTTTTTCATACTTAAGCAATTAAGATAAGTGATTATAGCTTTTGAGATGCCAAGTTATTTATCTGAAATTAAATTATACTTGCTTTCCTAGCTGCTAAAACGTGGGGTGTCTAACTCATGTGTTCTTTTGTTTAAAATACTGAAAATTTTGAGGTAAAGAGGATAAACAGAGATAGGAAGTAGATTAAGTTTTCTTGTGAAGTTATCCAAGAGGGCAGAACCTTGGACTATGTGGAAGCCAGGATCCTTACTGTTATTGCAGGCATTATAAGAGAGAATGTTTTTTGATAGCACTAACAGTTCTGCTGCCTTTTCTCTCTTGCTGGGGATTGAAAGGTCACCTGGGTCTTGTGAAACTCTTAGATCAGTGTGGCAAAGGTGTATGAGTTTTGGTGGCCTCTTATATGCTACACTTTACAAAGCAGCAAGATTTACAGAGAAACGTACATGTCATGCCAAGCATCACATGTGGCCCTTGACCTCACAACTCAAAGAAGTAAATTTCCTTTAAATCTGGATTATTTGGAACAGGTTCTTTCATGAATCTAGAATGAAAGTGTAATTGTTCTTATTCTGCTGTGAGATGCATAAACTCTGCCACACTTTAAATAGGAGTGCACGTTATATGTCTTGCTCTGAAATTAATGCTTCCCGTTTATTTCCATGGAAATTACAACAGATACAAAGAGCACAGCAATGCTATTTGATTAAACAAATTCTCAGCTACAAAACATTATTTTCCAATTTAGTTACCATCATTAGCTATGCATTTTCACCAGTGAACAAGAGCCTGCATGCCACGTTTGTAACAATCTGTACCAGCAGAAGTGACCCACTGTTGCTGTCACCACCACTGAAATGCACCACCCACTGCCCAGTGTGCTCATATCCACTTTGGTTTCCAGCAACACTTAGCAAGTGTTGATGAATGTCAGTTGGTGTCATTTTTTTTCTGCATAGAGGAATTCAATTCCACCCTTTTGCTTTATCCGCATTTCCATGTCAGATGCCATTGTGTCATTTTGTCCCTCTGTTGTCATCTGTCACATGGCAACCACATGTAATGGGATATTGGTGGGAAGGTTCAACCTCTACTGTCATACCACCAACATCTGCCTCTGATATCGTGGGCCAAGAATAAATTAGGAGGCATTACTTTCAGAGCTCGCATATGTAGCAAAGTTGTTTTTGCTACTTCCATGGGAAAATCTGTGGCTTTTTACTGTTGATGACGGTTTTTTACTGTGGAGCTTCTCAGTAGGTGAAATCCTGGCTGATCTGAAGCCATTGAAAGATCTGTTTGACCTCTGTGAATTTTGTAAAGGTATAGTTTATTTCTAAAGAAACAATTTTGTCAAATTTATCAGTCACTTGGAATTAAAAGAAGAGAGTTTTATGTAGAGTTAATTTAGTCTGCATGGTATAGAACATGAAAAGTCAAGATATTAGAGATGTTATCTCAACATATCCTTCATGCATTCTTTTGACTAATTTACAGCTAAAAGTCCATACTCTGAAGTCTTAATCTCACAATATCACTCTGATCTGGATATAATACTTGAGACTTTTCATGCTCCTCACTGGGTATCTTTCAGACAGTATATAATCTGCATGGCAACTCCTAATGGAGTACTTTACCAAAGCAGTCCTAGTGTTTCAATTGAACTAATAATGCAGCATCTTCTTGTTTTTACTTGTCAAGGCTAGCTTGAGCTGAGTCTTGGTGGGTCAATGAAAGCTGATATTCTGCAAAGAATCCCCACCCAGAATTATACACCTTTTCTCTTGCTATCTTCCCTTGAGCAACTCAATTAAATGTCTTATTCCTAATCCTGTTTAAGATCTAGAGACTAAGCTGTGTGGTAGCTGAGATCTGTCAGGTGTTTTGGAAGCATTGCCTGCGACTGCCACATGGGTGGAGCACCACATAAAAAAATGCAGTTGTAGCCCTCATTTGAATGATTGGTTGGCAGTGCTCGGAATGTGTATTTCAGGTGGTGGTCAAACTATATGCATCTGGGAAATGGGTGACTTGTGCTCTGGAGTCCTGCCCTTTTTAGGAGGGTACCCTACCTCTAGACCTTTCCTCCAGTGTAACCTGGCTGTGTACTATGCAGAAAGTGATGTGGCCAGGCAGGGAAAGCCAGCACTGCCTCCATAGCCAAATGTCCAGGGTGGCTTTTTTTGGAGGTAGGACAGTCAGTTCTTACTTAGGAGTAGTTCTTGGGGGCAGTAGAAGGAGAAGGTTATCATAGCACTTTGCTTGCATGGCTCTCCTGCTTCTGATATGCAGTGTCTGTAATTCAGAAAGATCTTGGCCGCTGTGCATTGTATAGGCTGCAAGGATAAAATTCATGCCTTATAAGACTAATTCTTGGCTCAGCCTCTGAGGCACCCAGTACCCTTGTATGTCTTTGATGTTAACTGAGATTCCAACTTTGGACTTTCGGTTCATCACTAGAGATGAAATCAATGAAAGGTTAGGAGCCTGCAGCATATAACCAGTAGACATGAAAGCCAGCTTACTAGGTTATGTTTTCTCTTGAAGCCCCTCCATAGCATCCTGATAACTGCTGGTTATGGTTGACCTTTTAAGCTCCCTCCATTTGAAACTCTGCTACCATGGTGTAGGGCAGGCCCAAATAAACTAATACTACATTTTTCAGTGATGAGTGGCAAATACCTCCACTCAAAACCACTCTTAACAAAGTTCCAGCTGAACAGCTTCAAAAATACTGCGAACAATACCTTAAATGTAAATATTTTATTTAAAAAATAAGTGCATCTTTGTTTCCTTTATTTCTGTCTCAAGTGATGATTAGGTTCGCAGTATTAATTTGTTTGACTAATTTCCCTGTTACAATTGTGTAATCTAATCCAGGTAAAGATACACAATAGTTCAAAGCTCTTAGCATTTGCTTTCAATGTTAACTCTCCAGCTGTAGTTAGAAAAATAACACTTTCAGAAATCTGATCCACACTACTTCCTTTTGTAGTCCTTTTGGCTTCTTTCAGCTCTGTTCCTAACCTGCAGTAATGGTGCTCCTCTATTATTCATATTTGCTTTCACGAATGCTAGCTAAAGAATGCAAGAAAGTAAGTTCTCTGCTAAGTCAGCAGTGACTTAAACCAAGATAGGGTAAAAATACCATTCTATGTTCTTTCATGAGATGTTTTCATCCAGCTCATGTTACTTAAGACTATCAAACTTCTGAAATTGCAGTAGTGTTAAAAATGTAGTTCCTGTTCACTAAATATTATTGGGAATAAGCTGCAGGGATGATAAAATAATAATAAAAAAATTATGCCTTAGAAGTGGCACGGTTTACTTTCCTTAGCATAGGAAGATGATGCTTCCGGTATTTTCCTTAATATCATTCTGCAAAGGAGGTATTTTTCAGTCAAAACCAATTGTATGCTATCTCAAAGCAAACAACCAGTAACAATAACCTACTCCTGCACATTATTTCAAAGTGACTTTTAACAGGATAGAAAAGTGCATTAAATGCATCACAGATGTTACATATAATCTTGAGTTTTGATTTACTGCTGTTACAGAAAAAACTGAGGTTTTTATAAACTGATATTTCATGCTCTTCTTTCTAATGTATGGCATGTATAAGATTCATGTATGGCATACAGTGAGATTCATATTTCACTTAAATAACAATTTTGCCACTGTGAATCCTTATCACAGCTGTTGAACAGTGACTCTAGAGCAGATAATTTTGGCAAAGGCAATATAAAATCTACGACAGCTTCATATTCAAATTGAATCCCTGTTCTGAGTCTGCTAAAATAAAAGTACTTAAAGTTTTTCATCATGAAATACAACACTTCAAGGTTCTAAATTCTGGTTACATCTACAGCTGATAAATGTCAGCGCAGCGGAGTTTGGAAAGAGAAATCCTTAAAATGATGTCATTGTGTGTGACTGCTGCTTAATAGGAAAATAAATACATAAATAGAAAGCTGTAAACTGCAAGGCTTGGTATTTTACACTGAAATAAATAAATCCAGTGAATTTAGAAGTTAACGTTAATTTGTTTCAAGGAAATGTAGGTGACACAATGACTTGCCAACAGTATCCTGGGCTGCAAAAGAGGAGGGGTGGCAGCAGGGCAAGGGAGGAGATTGTTCCCCTCTGCTCTGCCTTTGGGAGGCCCTCACCTGGAGTACTGCATCCAGGTCTGGAGCCTCCAGCACCAGAAGGACATGGAGCTGTTACAGGAGGTCCAGAGGAGAGCCATGAAGATGATCAGAGGTCTGGAGCACCTTTCCTATGGAGACAGGCTGAGGGATCTGGGCTCATTCAGCCTGGAGAAGAGAAGATTCCAGGGAAACCTCATTGTGGCCTTTCAAAATTTAAAGGGAGATTATGAACAGAAGGGAAATCAACTTGGACAGTGATAGGACAAGGAGGAATGGCTTTAAACCAAAAGAGGGGAGATTTTGATTAGATATTAGGAAGAAATTCTTTATTCAGAGGGCAGTGAGGCACAGGGTGCCCAGAGAAGCTGTGGGTGCCCCATCCCTGGCAGCATTCAAGGCCAGGTTGGACAGGGCCTGAGCTGGTGCCTGATCTAGTAGTTGGAAATGGGGGATTGGAACTTAGGTTCATTCTTTCGTTTCTTAATACTTCAATTAGAACAATTAACTCCTTTAGCACAGTTCTAGAATAGGTCTCAACCAGAAGCTGACATGTGGCCCAGGTAAGAATTCAGCATCTTTCAGAAACTGTAGTTTAAAAAGGCACAAAGTTTTTTCTGATTGTTGTTGATTGTATGGTTATTTTTAATTTTATTTTTTCTTTCTTTTTTATCTCTGTGCAAAATTAGGAAAGTTGAATTTGGAATTAGTAATTGGCTTTGTTTTTCTAATAAATGTAAAAATTTATGCTTCAGAAAAACATTTAGAAAAAAAGTATTCTGTTCCATTTCAAAGGCCTTCCTTTGACCCTTTCAAATTATTATTTTCTGATGTTTTTTAAAGGATTTGAAATATGTAGGTAACTATGAAAAGATACTTGACAACATTGGTGTGCATATTGTGGTTCTGGTTTTTGCCTGTGCATTGAGAGGTACTCTTTCTCCCATTAATTAAAGCGGAGATACACCTTACTTTCTAGAAAATTTTCTTGCAGCAGACTAATTCTCACTAAGTGAGGACTTACCTGGAAATATATTTTACTGAAGTTAACTTTGCAATGTACTTTCTCCATGATGTCTTTTTGCAATGGGAACACAGCTGGGGCACAGAAGAGATGATGGTGTGGGGCGGGACCAGGACAGGTGCTTGAATTAGGCCAAGGCTTTTCCATACCACATGACACAGAAGTCTATTAAGCTGTGGGCAGCCCACCTGAGCAATTACTGTTTGGGGGTTGAGAATTCGTGGTACTGCTGTGGTTTTTTTTGTGCCATTTGTTGTTGGTAAGTAATTGCATTTTTGTTTCCATTTTCCTTTTCTGTCATAGTAAATAGTTTTTATCCCAACCTACGAGTTCTATTTTGTTTTCAGTTCTCTCCCTCATCCTGCTTAGAGGGTAGTGAGCAAATGGCTGTGTGGTGCTTAGGTACTACTGGGTTATTTCACTACAGCGTATGGTGACAACAGAACAACCCATGTGTATCAACTTAAATGTACACTGAGTATTTTGTAGTAACAAGTATAAAAGAAAATATTTGCTTGGAAGACATGCCATTGTAGCAGCTGGTATCAGAGAAATTGTTTTTCATTTCTTCTGAAGCCCTTTCAGCAGGAGGATAATGTGTGGTATCGTGTGCTCCAGAGGAAGAGAGAAGTCACATTAGGTTCTGTATTTTGCAGTGTACAGAATATGTAGTTTGCTTGTTCGTTTTTGCTTATTTAAGAAACTGAAGTAGCTTGTTTTCTGCTCTAAGATACTTGCTGATCTCAGAATGACTGGGTATTTCTTTTGCATCCCAAGCGTAAGGGCTGGAGGAAACAGTTAGGAAAGAAGCAATGAAGTATTATCTTGATGACTTTCAAAATCCTGCTCTTTCATTTTGAACACAATTTGGATGTTAGGAAGAATTTCTTTTCAGAAAGAGTGGTGAGGTACAGGCTGCCCATGGAGATGGTGGGGTCAGTGTCCCTGGAGGTGTTTAAGAACCATGTGGATGTGGCACTGAGGGATATGGTTAGTGGGCACAGTGGGGATGAGTTGTGAATGGACTAGGTGATCTTAGAGATCTTTTCCAATCTTAGTGATTCAATAACTCAGTGATTCAATGATTTTTAAAAGGCTTACAGTAATTACTGCTGTGATTAGTGTCTTAATTGTGTCTAAAATAATATCTCTATTCAAAGTACCACTGTCATACTATAGGCAACTTTACACGATGAAGGAACTTGAGAAGATGAAAAGAGAAACTAAGTCATACAGAAGAGGTTATTCTGGCAAATAGCCGAGGAGTGTAGCAGAAAAAGTTCATGTAAAACCTTTTTAAATTAAAAAGAAAACTTTAAACATAATTTTGTGAGAATATGTACTTGTAACCAAATATGATGTCTTAGAGTTGCTTTAAAAAATCAGACATTTTCAAATATGAGTTTTGTTCTTTAAATTGTTTTTCCACCAGGTTTGCTAAATCACATTTTGACAAATACGGTGAAAACATTGAAAAGACAACAAAAATGTCTGTTTTGAAAAAAAAAAAAAATCTAGTTTATGGTAGTAACCTCTCACTATTTACTAGATATTTGACTTAGTTCAAGCTGCATCCAATTATCAAGAATATTTGAAAGCTGGGTCTAGATATAGCAACGATGAGTATAACTGTGAGGATTTTTTGTTTGAAACATGCAGGAAATAATATAAAATAATATAATATAAAAAATATGCAATTAAACGCACCAGATCAGAAGTGCATAGTGAATCCTATAATTCTATGCTTCCTTATGCCATCGTAGGTATGAAGTAACCCAACAGAACTAAATGGTTTTATTTGTGAGTCCTACTGCAGTAAAGGATTTTGTCTGTTGTTTTTTTTTTTAAATCTTTTCTCGTGTTGCAAATCTTTGGTCTGGGACTTAATTTCCATGATGTCTGTGGGTAACAATAAAGGCCTTCTATAATAATCATCCCTCTCTGGTACTTCATGGAGTAGGAGGGAAAGAAAGGACCCTCTATACAATGCTGAGCTTAAAAATAAACTTTTCATGTTTGCAAATAAGTGAAAGCACAAAGGGATCCTATGTTTTAATCTTGTGTGTGTATTCATAGTGGATGCTTAATTATGAAGCATAGAACTAAAGCTGAGCTATGTACCCCTGGTTACGGGACCCAGGGGATGACTGGATGCACTGCTTGGTAACTTGTTCCTCAGGGGCCAATTAAAAGCATGCCAGGTAAAGTTCAATAAAAAATATATAACTCCTGTATGCTGCTGATTTTACTTATTGCTGGAAGCTGGCATCGAGAGAACTTCAGTAGACTGCCTTTTTATTACATGCTTTTGTGAAACATTAAGCAGTGCCTGTAAATTCCAATTTATACCATCATTCATTGTCAGAAATACAACTGATGGGTTATTTTTAATATGTAGTTCTTTTAGTATCCTTGTGAAGGGAGTTATTACCTTAACTGAGAAACTGTCTCTGAACTCCTACAGCCCCTGTAAGAAAGTATTCCAGTTCTTTCTCTGCTGACGTTCATGTAGAACACCGCACGAAGGAATATCAGATTTTGTTTATGTCAGTAATTTAATCTTAGAGTCATAAGAGCTTGTTTATTTTAGCTCTGCTGGTGATGAATTCTTTCTGCTTTCAGATAAATCACAGTTAAGAGAGTTGTTGAATAATTCATCAATATGTCTATCAGATCTCAGAAAATATACCTAGAAAATGAAAAGAAAAAGCATAAAGTACCCATAATGTGCTGCTAATGTATGTTCATGAAAAATATGGGCTTTGTCTCTTTTTTCATTTTTATCTAGTGTTCTTCTGGTGCTAATTAAGTTTAATAGGAGTAGCTCCTGGTTTACAATGGTGCAAATGGTGAAAGAAACAAGAATATGATTTGTTATGCATGGATGAAATGGAAAACACAGGAGTAAATGTATATGTTGCAGCAATGTATTGGCTCATGTTTAAACATAAATGACTGAATCAAGAAGGAAACAGCCATTAATAAGCAGCTGCTAACCCTGTTGGAGATTTTATCATATGCATGAATACTCTTTGCTAATGAGAAAATGCTTCGTTTATTAGAATAATGTTGGTTTCATTGAGTTGTAATTCCACATTTTTTGTGTTGTACTGGGAATACACAAGGGAAGGAAGGAATTAATTGGTATTGGTGTACTTGAACAGATTAAAAAAAAAAAAAAAACTGTGAAGAAGGCTACGCCCTAATAAGATAGGGAAAGTGTTATCTGACAAACACAACGTCTGTGGAGGGATTGCGAACAGATTTGTGGAAAGAAACGATAAACACAGTGATGGGAGTGTGGGGGGACAAACGGAGGCAGGAATATTCATTATCCAGAGAGCCTTATCATTTACACTTTTTGTCAATGAATTTAGTCTGAAGTATTAGGTACCCTTTGTAGGTTACAGGGAAAAATTAAGCATCTTCAAAGGGCTGAACATCTTGTCCTGAACATAGATGTTTTATGTAAGTGAGACACAAATTGCTGTCCACAAGTCCTTCTGTCTCACTGGGTCTCACATACCCGCATATTCATCACATATGAATATTTGTTATTATTAACACTAAGTAACTATCTGTGTTACTGCACAAAGCACACACAAGTAGCCAAAGTGAAAGCAGTGACTAAAGTAATAAACAGATATCAGAATTAAATTCACATTAAATGATCTTCTAATATTGTGTGTCTGCAACTATTAAGTGGTGTTGGATGTTGTACAAAAGACACCCCTTAGAGGTTTTTATTTTTTCAAGAAGGACAAGGCAGCTCTGTATCAATATTTTTTCCCCTCACTTTCTTGTAACTCAGGTGCACTGAAACAGACATCTGGACAGTCAAGAAAATCAGTTTTTAAACTGGGAAGGTCAGGCTGAAACATCATCCCCAGATTCTATGGAAAATCTGAAAGCAACAAAGTAAGCAGTTAATTCTTAAGTGCTTCAAGTCTTTTACCTGTTAATCCAGCTTGTTGGCAGAGCAGTATGCTGAAAATTTGGAAAACAAATAGAAGCATATAAGCTATTAATGGCCCTTTGTGGCCAATGTTGAAAATTTGAAAAATACATATGTGAAGACCTGCAATAATCTTATGGGAGCCAGCACTTGTAATTGTGTAATTCTTTATTACAGCCTGCGGCTTGCATTTTGCTATATTTATTATGTTCATTCTCGACTTCTTGAAGTTAGTCAACTTTAAAGCTTTTAAAATGAGTGTTAGTTTGGAAAAGGTCTTTACTACAAAGAAAAAAGTCTCAAGGTCTTATAGGAACTTGTAGAATCGTGAAGTAATGAGGGTTCCTCTTTGCAAAAGTCAGACAAGCTTGGGCTAGAAATAGGGGACAATTATTTGCTCTATCAAATCACAGCAGCTGTTGAGGATACTTATAAAACTGTATGTAATTGCCAATCTTAAAGTACTTTTATCATGTGCAAAGTAACAATAGCCCTTTTTTTGTAGGCTATAATTACTGTGTAAGGAAACCCGTGCTAGAAGGGGTTCTCGAAGCAGTGGAGAAAGACAGGAATGTGGCAGAGAAGAAGGCTGAGCAGAACATTTGTTTGACAAAGATCATGGAGATTTGACAGTGCTATTTGTTTAAACTGTTTTCACGTAAGGATTTTAATATTAAGATATTGAGTATGACCATTTACCATCTCCACAGAAAATCACATCAAATACTGACATTCGTAGCATCTTTAGGATTTCTAAGCAGGGATGTAAAAGAAATTTGGACAAGTCTGATTCACAATGTTAGGGGTGTAATAGAGGTGATAGGACTGGTAGTAGGACTGGTAGTAGGACTGCTGTGCTCCTGTTGAAATGACTTCATGCACCATGTGCGTCCCTTGCCTCATGATGTGATCTCACTGGTTTAGTGTGATGCCTCCACATGGCCACTGTGGTTCTTTATGTTTGTTGGGGGATTAGCTACAGAAGAAGGTGAAAAGGGACAACATGAGAGAATATGCAGCGCTGGCCTTGTATTTTGTCATTGTATTCCTGCTCCATTTGGATGCTGGTGCTTCATCCCTCAGTTTCTGTACATCAGCTAAGCATGTTGGATATATCTTTGTGAATGCAAAGCTACACAAAACAAAAAGAAGCAGTTACTGTAAGAAGCCTTTACTAGTATTCCTTTGTAAAATTTGATCAAGGAGCCATCTCTTGTTTTCAATTCACTGTAAGTGTTATCAAACAGCACCCTTTCTGTTGGACCACAATATGGCGGTTTGAAAAGAATTGGACATAAATTAATGCTTTCCTTCATTTTGATTGCCACTTTTAGTTAAAAAGGAATGTTACCTGGTATATGAATTACAAAAACAAAAGAACTCATAATGTTGTATAGTGTCATAGGAACTATTGTTGGGGAAAGAAGGATTTAAATACAAGATCAAGGAAACAAATATCTCCTGTTTGGGTTTTTGCTGTTCTGAGTAGAATGTCGCTGTCTCTTTGAGGAGAGCGAAAAAAAGTGGAGTAATGATCGTCTGTGATAAGTCTTGCTGTCTAGTTTCCTATTAGTTGTATACAGCTAAATTCTTTCTGAAGCAGCTCATGCTGTCCTTGTGTACATATAGAAGAAAACTGTAATGTTGAAGAATGCTCTTTTACCATGAAAATGACCTTATATGATATATGGAAGGTACTGTACTTCATGTTAGCAAATAATCTTATAAGCATAAACATCTCCTATGCATCTCTAGTACAAACCTAAATATGAGTTTCATTTGACTGATACGAAATACAAGATATCTGCAGAACTCTTCTCCATAATATGGGAAAATGAATCTGGTGGAACTTGTTAAATTTTACACATATAGCTTGATAACTTTGTGAAAATTACTGCTTTCCAAAGAGAATATACTTCTAAATGCTGTTTGCTTCAGAGTAAGGATTTGGTTTTGCACTTACTTGGAAGAATTTCTGCCAGTTGCTTCACTGAAAGAAGAGGCAGCCAATGTAAGCTGGAAGAGGGGAAACAATAATGAAGATGCTTTTTGGTTTTTTTCTGTCTTGAGAGTGTTTAGATACTGGAGTAGGATGCCTAGAGAGTCAGTGAAATATCTCTATTTGTGGGGTATTCAAAACTCGACTGAACAAAGCATTGAACAAGCTGGCCAAGTTGAACGTGCTTTGCACAAGGGTTTGGGCTGCATGACCTGACAGCTCCCTCACAATCTGAATTATTTTGTAATTCTATGAGAATAGGGGTATTTTTGCCATGTGACTGGCATGCACAGAATTTAAGGCGCACTGTTTATTTTTAGCAAGTTGATAAGAAAAAAATATTAAAAAAACAGAAACACAAACACTGTTTGAACATAGGGGACTCAGTCGTGGCTGCCCGGAAGTTCTCACTGAAAAAAAAACATCTGAGGAAATGTTTCTCATAGCTGTTCTGTCAGTACAGGTAAGATATTACGGAGGATGTTACTGATTTAAACAAACAAAAAAAAAATCAACCAATGAGATGAGCGGTATTTGTCACTACATAAGCTTCCCTGATGAAGACAAATAGCTAAGTATTGGGGTAAATTTGGCTCAGTGATTTTTGGGAAACAAGCTAATTTGCTGAGATTGCATTGTAATATTGAATACAAGTCATCAACTCAAGCATAATTAAATTATCTACATATGGGAGTTTGATGTCCTGTGGGGCATCCTAATGCGTCCAGGTCTCTGTATGGTTAACAGATGTTATACGGGATATGTGGGAGACCTGGATCCTTTGGGATAACAGTTGAAAGCTGGGATATCTTTGGGTATATCCCCACCAAAAATGACACGTGATACTTTGGGAATAACTGAATAAGCTCTTTGCAATCTTCATTCTGACCATTGCCAAGTGGTGCTGATCAGAAAGTATGCTTTAAGTGCTCATTAGTACAATGCAAAATAATGAATACACAGTATCTTGGGATTTCAGGATGATTGTAGCCTGCCTTCCTGGCAAGCTGGCTTTGGATAGAGGACTGATGCTTTTGTTTTACATGGACCAGCCATGGAAAGTCCACACAGCATGCCTACCTTGGAGTTGTTAACTGATCTTGATTGTCTGATACTTGTTCACTCTTCTTGGTGAAATGTCCTGGTGTGATGGTCCAGCCAGTGGCAGGTCCCCAGAAAGCACATCATAAATACCAGCTGCCAGACAAGAAGACTCCAAGTCCTGATGGTTCATCTTCCAACCCTGTCTGGAAGACCTGAAAATCTTGGCTGGGCACAGAGGAGAGTTTTTGAGGTTCCCCATCCTAGACTTGCAACTGGGAATTTGAGTACACCGAAATTGATTTCAGGAAGCTGGAATAGTCCCACTGTTGCTGCCTTACTGCCAGGTAGCTGTGAAATCTGGCATCTTCAGAAGCTGCCCAGGGAAGTTAGATAATTCAGTCATTTTCAGGTTTAACAAGAAAGCTGATTTCACAGAGCAGCTGTGCAGTCTAAGTTCCTTCTAAAATGTCATATTCCACCATTCCTGATGTGAAAAATTGTGTAAAAGCCTGATTTCTGATAAAATTGATTTCTTCTTCTGGATTTGATTCAGATGGAAAAAAAAATTATTATTTTCAAGAAGGGAACTATTTTCTGATACGCTCTGTTTCTAAATAATCTTCAATTTAATTTTCTAAAATCATTCTTTCTCAGTTCCTTTGGGCTAATCCTGAGACATACAAATTACTTTGCCAGGCTACAAAGATCTGATTTTCTCTGGAAAAAAAAAAAAGACAAAGTATCTGTCTGAAGGAAGCGTAATAAATTGCTTAAGTCTTCTAGAGTCTTTCCTTTCAGAAGAATCACTGTCCTAAATTGTTTTGTTCCTGTGGTACTAAATGAGTGTCTTATTCAAATATCAAGACACCTAGTTATAACTGTTGCTTGCAGCTCAGACTCTAGCGGTTCAATAAACGGATCTGGTTTCTTGTTTCTTCTCTGAACAGGCAGTGGAAACGAATCCTCGTCCTTAGGCATGACTTCAGCTAATTAAGTCAAATTTTCTGCAGTCCTTGGCCTGGTATAAAAGATACAAGACACATAATTTTAGAAGCACCTGGGTGTTAGAAAAGTGCCTACTTTATGTGGTAGCACCAATACCTCAAAAGACATAATGACTGAAGGTGGTAATTTGTGGGAATGAAAAAAACCTTTGGAAAAGCAGCAGACTGATGGCTGCTTTTCAGACAGTTTAAGGATACTGAAGAGGATAAAAATAATGGAGAGCTAAACCAAAGAATACATTAAAAATAGTAAGGAACTCTGGGGTATGTGACTACAGAGTGCGTGCTTTTATATTGTCTGAACCCTAGCCTCGTGGCCATGGTGTTAGCCCTAGTGCTGTGTGTAGTCACTCTGGGGCAAGCAAAAAAGGCTTATCCTGAAAGAGCAGCATGTCTCTTATGATTCCATATAATATGTTCTTAAACACTGTTACTTGAACAGCCTGAGTATTTTACCATCCAGGAAGCCTCCATAGAGGAAAACCTTGCAGACTGCAAGTGGAGTCTTTTTGAGGACTGTATTTATAGCAGAAGATGCCAACTTCTCAGCCACTTTAGCCTGCTGCCAGTATTCAGAATAACTGTAGGCCCTGTGTTCTTTGTAAAGTAATCCACCATTTTATTTTCTTCTAATAAGATCTACTGGCAAGCCTCAACAAACTATCTGCCAAAGCCTTAGCATCTAGCCTGACTCCTGTCCAAGGTTTAAAGATGTATTTAGCTTCTTAAGGACAAATTTATTAAACATTAGCGTATCGCTTGGGTACTATCTTGAGTAAGTGTGGATGACTCTTTTAATTTAACAGTGAATGTGGTAAAGCACAACAAAAGTGAACGATAAAGTTAACCAGCTAGCAGCATTAACTCAAGGTGGAATATAATCTTTAAAATCTGAACATATTAAATAGATGTTTTCCCAAGGTGCTCTACATTTGAGCTTACGTATGTGATTCTCAACTGTTGCAGAATTGCTGCCTCTTACGTTGCAACACATGGCTCCAGTGCTGAATTCTTCTGAACAATGCAAAACTTGATTTGTGTTAGGAACATGTGATTGCTTTTAGAATCAATGATTCTTAAACTGTTAGTTTTGATTCCAGTTAGCGACGGTCCGGAGACACAGGAGCCACATGATAGAGAAGGAAGGTACTACTGCAGTCGCATTTTAGATGAGCATAACACTTATAAAACCTGCTGGTTTTGGAGTCTCTACTGAAGTCAACAGTCTGTAAAAAGGCTTCCTGATGTACAAGCTGAAGCAAGTTAGAGGTATGCTGAAGTAGCAAATGTGTTTTTTTGTCATCTTTTTTTTTTTTTTTTTTTCCAAAACTATCATGGTGCAAAAACATCTCTCCATTCTTGTTTTAAGCTAGTTGGCAACTGCTGTTTGAAATAACTCGGTACTTCCACCATATGTAGCTGTGGTCAAGTAGATCAGCTACTGAAGGAACAAAAGATTCTGTCCGGATTTTTCATGTGAAATGCTGGGAGAAAGTCAGCAGCATTTATTTCATTTTTGGTTAATTTTCCTGATTCTCTTTGTAGTTTCCATGTGGTGTGGTCTGTGCTTTGTTAGAAGCTGGGATGTGCAGGATTATTGTTTTGTTGTCCAGGAATTAATTATTGTTAATTGGACTAACAACAGTAGTCTTACAGGAAAATGGCTCAACTTTTTTTTTGCATTAGTGTGGATTTCTTCATCAAAATTCAAACATGCTGCCAGATGTTCTTTACATCAAGAGTGGTGCAGGCTGCCCAGACAGGTTGTGGATGCCCCATCCCTAGAGGCGTTCAAGGCCAGGTTGGATGGGGCCCTGGGCAACCTGGTCTAGGATTAAATGGAGAGGTTGGTGGCCCTGCCTGTGGCGGGGAGGTTGGAGATTCATGATCTTTGAGGTCCCTTCCAACCCAGGCCATTTTGTGATTCTGTGCGATGTTAATTTTGAAATTAGAAGTTTCTAGACCAGGTATTTTCATTTTGGCCAGTTTATAGTTGTTTAGAGCTCTAAATCTGTATTTTTTTTCCTCTTGTGGTAAAATCTCTGGAGATTTGGGTTCTGCTTGGTTTGTGGTAGCTTTTGGCTAACGTAATATTGCTCTTCTTTCTATAAAGAAGCAACCTTCTTTTTGCACTAAAATTGACATCTGTAATTTTATGCACTTGCAACAAATTGCTTGGGTTAATCTTCAATTGAATTAATTGAACAGAAATTTAATGGGAACTGCTTATAGTTACCAACTTTTGAAACTCAGCCTGAGGTCATCTACTGGTTTGCAGACCTCTGTACAGTCACAGCTAGTCTCAGCACTGGAGATGTTGTTTCAAAGCTGTGCGGACCACCATCAGCATATTTTTCTGCTGCCTTATTCCCATTTCTCCACCCTGTTTTTCCTCTGCCTGTGATAGCTGAATGCAGGTAGCATGCATTCACTGTACCATTGAAACTCAGTCTTCCAAAAAAACCAAAAAAATAAGAGTCCAATTTTAAATAGAACTGCTACTCTGCTTAATACTGAGATAGGAAATTTGAAGGAGGAACTGTCTTGTTTCTTGCTAGTATACAGGTGCTGGTGTGGCATGCCAAAATCACTCAGTTTGTATATATGTCTGCCTTCAACTGTGGACATGCACAAGATGATGCTTTGAGGTTGGAGGAGTGCCCATTAGAGACTGCAGTATAGCTTCAGTGATAGCACCACAGGCACGTTTATGGAAAGCAACAAAAGGAAAATCACATTCACAGAAACAATTTATTTTTACTCCACAGTGCATACATACACTAAATGTTTTCAGATGAATGGCTGAGTTGGCACTCAGCTCACATCATCCAGATCTTGTGCTTTTTGAGCAATGATCCTTATGTAATTACACATTTGACATGTGAAAACTGCCAATGTGGTTTGACACTGCTTAACAATGTGTAATCTTTCATGCTACAATCTGTAATTTTCCTAGCTGTATGAGAGACTATATGCTGTCAGCTTTCTGCAAATGTGGCTCATTGGAATGGACAGGCTGCATATTTGTTAGCATTTTTTGCTTACTCAACACGGAACCTGGTATTTAATTCAGACTCTGATTGCATGAACTCAGGAGACAATTTCTACAGCTAGATTGTTTTTAATTCTCTCTCACTGGTGTAATTCTTCAGAATGGATGGACTAGGATTACTGTTGCATATGGAAGACAGCCTGGTGGTCTCTGGTTTTTCCATCAAAAACAGATTATATTCTCCAGTTTTAGTTATCTGCTCTTCAGATGATTTCCTAATAAGTAATGAAGTGTTTTAAGCATTATAAAATAAAGGGAGCTTTGAAACAGCGACAATTTCAGAGTATCTAACTTTCAGTCTTAATCAAAGAATTATATGGGAGTTTCCAGATTCAGAATCCACTTTGCTATGATTTGCAAATAGTATTATGAATGAAATACCCGAGAATAGGCATTCGAGACAGGACTTCAGTATTCTTTAATCTTTTCCTCACATATCAAAATGTAATCATCTGACTAAAATGGGAAGAATCTACAGTGATAGAAGCGGAAAAATACAACATAGTGTGATAGGCCCATTAAGGAGATTGTTTTCAGATTTGCAGATGGCTCTTGTATAAAATAAAAAAAACCACACAAAAGTAGTGCCTTAAGGTGAGACCAGTGCATTGAACGTACATTGAGACTTATTTGTTTAAAGATAGTAGTATACCTTACTGCTTTCTTCCCTTGTTGCATCGTTACAGCTCCTGTCTTTCAGAACAAAATGTGTTCTTGAGCTTTAATTTTCTGTGGGGGTAGGTTCTCTAAACAGAAGAACCATGTGACATTCACAACTTCGTATGTGTTCTGAACTCTCATAATAATTAGTTAGATATCCTGAATGCATGTCTTTCAGGCTGCACACCCTAATTAGTGGATAGTTTGTTTTCATAACAGCTTCTAAAGGCTCTTGCAAAACATTCTCTTCTGCTAGTTTGTTCCTAATCCCAGGAGCATATGTGAAATTCTCTTTTATGTACTTATTGAAAAAATAAAATATAGAAAATATCTTCAATATTGAATAGGTGGTTCAGGTTCTTTCTTAAGACTGAGAATTAACTGAACAATCTATGTCTAGGTAGAAAGTAGGTGGTACAGATTTTGTTTGATGGATGCATGTAATTTTTGTATGAATTGTAAAGTTCTCTGCTAATCAAGAATTGTTTTCATGTGGAAACTGTGCATCTTTAGAGACATTGGTATGCTGTAATGAGTAAAAGGCTAGTTGGAAAAGTGTCAAATCATCTGGGGAGTTTTACTGGAAATTAGGTTTAGGTTAAGAATAAAGTTAAATTAAGAAAATTAAAATAGAGCTCCCAGTTCCACAAAGGTTCAATGATTGTCTATTTCTTAAAATTTTTAATTCACTTCCTTCCTTTTACTTAACTTCCTGTTAGGCACTTCGTTGTGCTTTCTCCTCCCATTGTTTTTTAAAGGTTGAAATAAAGAGAGAAATAAGTACTTCCATTTTATAGAGCGTTTAAGCTGTTCCTTTGGGAAGGTGTTTCAGGATGGGATCTGAGTTCTTAGTTTTTTTTGTGCGCTGTTTTTACTTTTACTAGTTCTTTGTTTTTTTTCCTGTAGGCTTTTCATTTTATGTGAGCACTGAAATCTTTCTCTAATAATATAGTACAAAATTTTCCGTGAATTAATTGTATGAATGAACTATTGCACTCCCATTCCGAGTTTATTAAAATTAAGGGATTTTTTTTTATCATTCCTGAATGCAGTGACTACAGTGTGAACTCCCTGATGAAATATTCACATAACTCTCAAACGTTTCTTTATATTGAAGCGAAGTTAAGGTAGAAATTGATACTGTAGCAAAGATAAGGCTACTTGGGTTGTGGTATCAGTTGTATCAGATACCTGAGCTTCCCCCAAGGCCATCAACCTAGAGAAATGATGCTTTAGAACTGATGTCAAATTAGAGAACTAAGATGCTTTATTTTCATGTCCCCAGTGAAATACCATCACCCTTATTTCAGTCCCAGCATCTCTGCGTTTGAAAAGGAACAATTCAATAAAAATAATTAGAGAGGTGGAGGATGATTGAGTGACATCTACACTATATGTACCTACGTGCACACATCATTTCCTGGCTCTTTTAGCAGTGGAGGAAAATGTAATGTTCTAACAGTGCGTCGCTATGGCTGGTTGGTTCTTTGCCAGAGATAGATCTAGTTGCACGGATTTCAGACACACTGCCACTTTTGGGTTGGAAATGAAGCCCTAAAAATCAATAATTGGTCTTAAATATTAAGTTGTATACAGTAATTTCATTGTGGTTTTATTAGATCAGTAAAATACCCACTGTGGGACAGTATCACAAGGAACTAATTCATGTACCAAGCTTTAAGTCTAAAATGTAACTAAGAGTTTAGAGAAAGGGATTTGAGAGAGGTGAAGGAGCTGTATAGAGGTTTTAGTGTTTGAAAGAGTTTTCTAATGAGAAAAGAGTAACAAGAAACTAAAGTCTAATAAAGCAGATATTGTAGGGTTTGAAGTTTCAGATTACCTTCATTTGCTTTGTAAATTGCTAAGGAAACAAGCTCCTGGGACGCTTTCTTAAATACGCCCTTCGTCAGCCTGTGCCTCTTTTCTCCCATTCATGCACTATATGCAGAGCCGAACAATTAATGAAGCTGAGAATTCTTAAGCTTATGTCAATTAAATTTCCACCACTGCTTGATTAAAACATCTGTGATTGTGTTTGTTTTAAACACGGTCATATGTCTGCCACCTTTATGCATGCTGAGTAGAGTCTGCCTATGAGTTTGATTTTTTTGAACAAGTGAAACTTTGTGGTGCTGTCTCATTAATAGTTCAGATGCTGTTCTCATTTTTATTTGTGTGCAGTCTACCACGTGTCTTTCCCATCTAGCAATGTGATTTGGAATTATCCTGGTGTTTGGTATTATACTGGATTTCTGTTGTTGTGCTAGGAAATTGGAGTTAAAGTGTCAGTAAGGAAATGAAATGTCCATGGGCACAATGTCTGGTTACCACCGTTCTTTCAGAATAATTGTGTTGGTAAAAGATGTGCAGAAGGAAGTTGTGTCAATGGTATAGCTGGTTTGGTAGAAGCTCCTAATGTAATCACAGCAATGACAGCAACACAGTGATTATTTTTATTATTATTATTGTGTGAGAGAAAGGGAAGGCTTATTTGTACTACTACAAATTCAAGCTCTACCCTTAGCGTATGAAAACGTTTGTATATTGTCTGAAAGGAATATTCCTATAGTGATAAAAACACTTTGCAATAAAAAGAAGCCTTAAGGAAGACATCAAAACTAAAAATTGCAGCATGAAGTAGATAGCTTATCAGGGGTCTTACAGTGTGATAACAATGGTAACACCTGACATGGATCATGAAGGAGAAGGAAGAAGCATGAAGAACATGGATTTCAATTTACATCCATCTGTCAAAAAGTTAGTCAAAACTGAGAGAAGTTTGGTTGTAAATTCTGTAAATTATTTGGAAAATGGCAAAACAGACTGAAGAATATTTGAGATCACTTTCACAGTCCTCTGTTGTATTTCAGCACCAACATTTAACACTTCACAACATTTATTTAAAATGACATAATACTGAACACTCATTTTCCTCTGTGTCCTTTTTCTACTCCTTTTTTGCTTATGACCAAAAGACGCTGGATGAATTCTGGTGACAGTGAAGGGCAGATCTGTGGCATAGACCTTGTGACTAGAGTGCAACAGGTGGGGGAGTCTTGAACCTCAGAACACAGCTGTTGTTGCTTTGACAAAAATACTGATCTGTTAAATTTCCTGTTCACACAGTTGTACAGAATCACTGAGATGTGTGTTTTGAGCTTCCTCTAACAACTGTACGTATAGGAAACTAAATAGCTGAAGATGACAAATACACAAACAGCTGTTGAAGAGCTATCAGCATGTTCCAGATACAGTCTTTGATACTCATAATTCATTTTCAATATCTTTCTCTGCGAGAAAAAGTCTGCAGGGCTTGCTTTTGTCTGTGCCAGATGCCTCTGAGATGAGAGAGGTAGTTGCCAAATTGCTCACCATGCAGGAGAAATGGCAGCTGAAAGTGATTATACCCAGCATATGGTCCAAAGGCAGACATCTGCTAACAAAGATTGGGGATACTGTGGCAGATTCTCACTTGTTATAACGAGCCAAATAATACTGAACATAAATCCATTAGAATAAATGAGAGTAGCCATCAGAGAATTTTGCATCAGATCTGCCTCCTCCTGCTCCCCCCTCCCCATACACTCCCATGCTTTGCCAGCTTGGGCGTGTAGGAGTACCATGGGACATGTGAGTGCATTTGCCAGAACTGTTTTGTAAAACCTTATAAATTGGTTAAAAAGTAGTGAGAACAGCACTTCAGTTAAAAGGCAAGCCTCACAGTTTTAATGGAACGCGGTAAGAACTTGAGGTGAGCACCTGGGGACCGTGAGCAATATATGGGGAGGACAAATCCAACTCCATTATTTCACATGTCTGGAGATTACATATGTTCTTTGTCCCACTTCAGTTTTCTCACTGGAGAGGTAACACTTTCGTGTGTGTATATATATATATATATATATTAGCAACACAGTCTCCTTAATTGCTAAGAAATAAGTGGAGCTCACATGCTTGAGGGTAAGACTTTTGAGGGCTTAGGGCGACAGATTCTATATGGCAAGAGCTCAAAGTTAAGTACCTAAACGACACATGCCTATCTCAGTCTATTATGAGGTGGCTAATGCTCCCAGGATGTTTCAAAAATATATTAAATGCTGGCAAATGACTGGAAGGTGCAGATGTTGTGGCAGTGCCTCATGGGATGGGGATGGCAAAATATGAGAGCTGGAGGATGGAGTGTCTTGAAATGGCTTAAAGGGGAGGGGTGAGGGCTGGTCACCAAGGACTGTCTACTGACTATATCTGAGTGTATGTGCAAGGGAATGGAAAGTGGCACTAAAAGCGGTATGTGCTTTGGGGCCACAAGCTTTAGGCTAAAGACAAGAGTAGTAGCAGCTGGAGATGCAGAAGTAAGAACTGCTAGCAAAAGGGAATGTTAAAAAAAAAAAAAAGAAAAAAAAAAGAAAAATAACTGCAGGGTGAGGGTGGTGGTAGTGATTGCATTGATCACACCAAATGAAGGTGGTAAGAGAACAAAATTAGGGCAAGAAAGATGGCTAAGTAGACTGGTTGCTAGGTCTTGCTAAGCAGTGATAATTTTGCTGTAGGATAATGTCACTGGGAAATGGGTGTCTACTTTAGAGTCTCTTGGCAAAATTAGGAAGAAACTGGAGGCAAAGGGAAGCTGAGAAGCTAGAGTATTTATTCGTGCTTTGAAAAAGGAAGTATATAAAGAAACATTAGACTTTGTCAAAGAGTGTGTGCATACAGATACGCACCGAGTCCTTTTCCTAGGACTATTGGAAGAACCATCTTCTACCCTCTTCATCTTCAGGAAGTTTATTTCTGCATCAAATCACTTTGATAAGACACTACATGCTTTTTTTTTTTACCCTTTTAAAAAGAAAAGGCTGAGAAACGGCATGAGAGATTAAAACAAGAAGTGTTTGAGAGAATGTTTGTTATATGTATACAAACCCATGAGGTGTAAGCACATTAAATTATACAGGGCTACGTATGCAGACTAAATGTGTATATTTACCTATATCTAGATGTAGACAAAGTACAGCTATGGCTGTGCATGTTGAAATATGTACAACCTTATTCAAATTTCTCCTTTTTCAAGGAAAATATTCTCAAGTGTCCCCAAGTGAACAGCAGAGTTCAAGTCCTCTCCAGCTTTATTAGAAAGTAACCTCCATTATGCAACCTGTTTTTGCTGAGTCTCTGGGGGGGTTACTTGATACATTTTCAATATAGTTTGTAAAGCATGATGGAAGCCTTCCAGTAAAGAGGTGTAACGTTAAATACAAGATTATTAACATCATTCCTCTTGGCTACACAGGTAGGACGTGTATGTACTTTCTAACTTTTGAGGCACTTGAAATTTCCTATCTGTAAGCTTTTTAAATTGAAGTAATTTAAAGTTATGGCTTCACTTAAGAGGGGCAGGTGTAAGTCCCTGAGTATCTGTCAGTTTTGTATACACTTCTTTATGATCTCATAACCTAAGAAGAAGGTTAAAGATCTGCTCAAATTAAGATGTTTAAATGAACTGGGAATTTATGAGAAGTTTAAGAGCCCATCTGCAGTCCAACAAAATATTACACATGCCTGAGCAAGGGTTAATGTTTTGATGGTTGACTTATGGAAAATAAATATTGCTTTTGTAATAGCTGCAAAATATATATATATAAATGTGCAGGCTTGTTAATAACATTTCAGAGGTGGACATGTCACGTTATGCCTTCTGATTAGGGATTATTGTCCTTCCAACTGGTCTGCAGATAATATTTTAATATACTTCTAATATGAAGTGATTGTGCAATGGAATTCAGGCTTCTCTGGAGTCAGAGTCACCAATTTCAAGTTGCCAGGTGTCTGGGTGTATGCTAGAATATGGATTTTGTTTTTCCTAGTGAAACAATGAAAATAGACAGTTCTGCTTAGTAAATGCTTAAGCTGTTTGTACTCAAGCTTTGACCCTGTAGTGGTTTCACACCAATGGGTAGTGCCACCATACCTCTCTCCCACTCCTCCTCCTCCTCAACAGGAAAGGGGGAGAAAACATGAATCTCATGGGTTGAGATAAGGACAAGGACATACCTCACCAGCTACCATCACATGCAAAACAGACTCAGCATATGGGAGATTAACGTAATGTATTGTTGTCTTCTAACACACTAGAGCAGTGCGAACTAAAAGCAAATGAAAAACCCTTTCCTTTCCACTCACTCTACCCCCGAGCAGCACAGCGGAATGGTGAATGGGGGCTGTGGTCAGTTGATAACACTTAGCTTCTGCTGTTCCTCCACGCCTCTCTCAGCCCCAGCTCCATGTGTGTCCCTCCTGCAGTGCTGTCCTTCCTGAATCAATTCCTGTTGATTTAGAAAAGCTGAGATGTCAAAGCAAGTTGAACAGGTGAGAGCTATCCTCAGTGTACTTCCAGAGTTCTGGCTGGGGCTAGGTGATTTCACTTAGCATTACATCTGCTGAAATTCCCTTCTTTCCTTCATCCATCTGTGAGGCTTTGTTTTGTTTCTATTGTTCTTATTTGGAGGGGAAACAACTCTGTAAACAAATAAGATATGGTATATGCAGTGTCATATGGAATGTATTTGTACCATCTCCCTGCAAGTGTATGAATTGTGATTGTAGGTGGTGACAAACAAAGGAATTACACGTCCTTTGGGTCGCTAGTCATTGGTTGTTGCAACTGACTTATTTTCAGATCATTTGAAGATGCATTCCTACTTGTAAATTGTTCTCCTGAAATGTATTTATGAGTCAATGCCTTTAATTAGTCCTTAATGGAAAGATGGATAAAGCATTAGATAATTCTTTCCTCCCTTAGCCATGCTAATAAAATTAACAAGTACTGTCTTTCAGCCTTTCTTTTTCTGTTTACTTTAAGCTGCTAATTAGTTACAGTGATCAGAACTGTATTCTTTAGACTGTAATAAATAGAATTCCAACAAGGAAGGCTGAAGCTATTCTAAAAATAAATTGTGCCCTACTAACTTTCAGCCAGTGTACAGAGCTGTCAAGCTGTTTGCAAATGAATGTTTCATCTATTCAGTTGTTTTGAATCATTCTATGGTTAACATAGGGAAATCATTGATTTTTTTGTATTGTAATTATAAAAAGTGAAATGGAAGAGCTACCTGGGTACAGTCTGTGTAATAAACACAAGGTTTTTAAAACTATAGTGTGACCTTTTAGCGCTTTATTCTTCATCACAAATATTTTAAATGCATTATAAAACAAACTGTTGGTGTGAGCAAAAAGTCATAGCTTTATCACTTCAGAAGTGCTGCATCTTTTAGACTGCTGAACAATGTGATCAAATACCATACGTAGGTGCTCCCCTTTTTTAAAAGAGAAGATGACTGATCTAGGAATATTGTTTCTCTCTGTCTGAGCCTGAGTGCAGAGCAAACATGCTCTCTACCAGAACAGTTAATGGAGTATGTACTCCACAAAGTTTGCAGAAGCTGGTGAACCACAAACTTGGAATAATTACTGTTGATGTACTCAAGGACATATCTTAATTTACTTACTTAGTGAGGCATTTTATTTTATTTTTTTACTGCACTTTTGCTAATAACTGCATAATTCTACTGAGAACATCAGTGGAATTCTCAGCGTAGATTTAATTAAGAGATTCGTATGTTAAGATATACTTCAATATCAATATCCATAATAATATATTTATGGTTTAAAAAGTCACAGAAGTGATTTAATAGAATTCGGTCTATTAAGGCATCTATAAGAAATCATATCGCTGCTTATTTCTAGTGAAAGTATTTAATTTGGTTTCCCCAGATTTCCATTTTCCCTACAGACAAATTCACATACGGCCTTTCTTCTTTTCACTGGTAATGATATCCTGTGACCTGCTTTTGTAAAAAATTATCACAAGCTTGGCAAAAGTTGAGTGAGAGTTCTTGGTCACTTCTATCCTTCACAGTTTTCTTCAGATTCTAACATCAGCGAGCACTGGGCAGAAATGTAATACAGCCAGGCTTTGATTCATTGACACCTTTGAGGACATCTAGTAATAGGACAAATGTAAACTTATCAGGCTATATAGTTCTTTAATCAAGCTTTTTTTTTTTCGTAAAGGGCAATTTTGTATTATTGGTGAGGTGAGGTACATGTCTGAGCATTATGCTACGTAACTGTAAGATATTAGAGGCTCTTTTTAAACCATTGGTTTACTGTTCTCAGAAAGTAGCGTTTCTGATATTGAGTCAAGATTTATTGGATGGAACTTGAGTGTAGAGTATGACTGAATCTTCCCTTTCGTGGTGACTACTCTCCTTCTGGGTTCCAAGAATTACACTTGACACCTTGGAATGATCACGTAATGAGTAATCACACAGGTAGGGTGACTACATATGCACCCACTTTGCTGGACTGTCAGCATGCAGACAGATCTAACTATAATAGATATCTTACGTTGAGTATTTGGTAATGATATTTTGCTGTCCCAAATCTGTAGTTGAGGTCAAGAGGTTCTATTAAAAAACAAAAAGAGTAATGATTGTGTTACATTAATTATAGGAAATCTTCAGTTATTGGGGATTTAGAAATACTCTGCAGTTTTATACCTCCCAGGTTCTAATATCCTTGCTATGGATCACCTTTTGTATCATTTCCCACAAGAATGTTTATTTGCAGCTCAACAGATTGTGTAACATGTAGCCTTCACAATTTGAAAAATGCAAGGCAAAAACTGTATCCCTTATAAAGCGCTGCATATTCTGATGTCATTGTATTTGCGTAATTTCCTGCATGCATTATAGATTCTTAAACTAGCACTCTAAAATGTGTATTGTTTGTTGCTATGTATTTTCAGTATATCTGATATTTGCTGTGGAAAGTCCTACAAATTCAACAAATCCCTATTGATATTGCAGATCGAAGCACAATAGACCTCAACAAATAATAAAGGGTTTTGGCTGAGCCAGACCATGATTATGACAGACACTGGAACTGTGCTTAAAGACTGGTTGATGTAGTGATCAATGTGATTTAATTTCCCAGTAGCTTTAGGTCCTTTATCCTTTCTCTGTTGCTCTGGCATAACTGCTGGAGGTCAGAGCAACAGACAGAACTGAAGATCTGCTTCAGCCTCAAAAGTTTATTTCTGTGACTGGTGATGTTCACATAACTAGGGACATTTGTCGACCATGTAAAGCTTAACTCCCACCTCCATTTTAAGTCAAGGTAACAGAAGTGCCAAGAAAATAAAGAATAACACTTCCAATTCACGTGAGTCACTTTGGAACTCTTGGAAAGTGACGCTTGTCTGTGTTGGAGAATAAATAAGTGGTATAACTAGAGTAAAGTCTTGAAGTCCTAAGGACCACAAAGATGATCAGGGGGCTGGAGCACCTCCCTTATGAAGACAGGCTGAGGGAGTGGGCTTGTTCAGCCTGGAGAAAAGAAGGCTGTGGTGTGACCTCATTGCAGCCTTTCAGTACCTAAAGGGAGCCTATAAACAGGAGGGGAGTCAACTCTTTGAAAGGGTAGATAACAGCAGGACAGGGGGAGATGGTTTCAAGCTGAGGAAGGGAAGATTTAGTTTGGATGTCAGGGGGAAGTTCTTTACTATGAGAGTGGTGAGGTGCTGGAACACAGCACAGACAGGCTGTGGATGCTCCATCCCTGGATGTGTTCTAGGCCAGATTGGATGGGGCCCCGGGCAGCCTGGTCTAGTATTAAATGGGGAGGTTGGTGGCCCTGCCTGGTAGGGGGGTTGGAGATTCATAATCCTCAAGGTCCCTTCCATCCCAGGCCATTCTGTGACCTTTTATGCTGGCTGAACTGATTTCAGCAATTCAGTCTGCCAGTGGTTCTCCTAAGGTGTATGATGAGTGTCATAGGTCAGGTCATTGCTAATTTCCAAATCCCTTTTCAAAGCATAACGTTTTCATACAATATAAACTCACTATTGGTATTTATCTTTTGGTGTTATCTTGAGATACTCTGGAGGTATACTTAAGCTTTGTTCCTACTGGTAGCACCCTACCATTCACATTGTGCTTCCTCAGATTCACTTCCAGAGGGTGGTGGCTGTAGCTTGGTTCAGAAAAATCTGTCTTCACAACTGTACCTGTTTCAGCTGCTCATTCACTGGCTGATTCACTATATGCTAACATTTCAGTGGGGATTAATGGCTGAAACTTCATTAGTCTTCTGCTGGCCCAACCTCTGAATCCCTGGCTTTGTGTTTTGTGCTCCTTTTGCAGAATACTTTCTCTGAGTTCTGGAATTGACAGGCTCTTTTAACTGTTTAACCCTTTGTTGCACCATTGACTGTTGTTGGATCCTGCTGTATCTGGCCAATTAATGCCATCTCATCCAAAGCAGTTTTCAGTTCCTGCTATACTGGTAGACAGGAGGAAAGCGTTGGGGTTAAGAACAGGAAGAAATGCTGTGAGCAGAGTGAGTGGGGGAAGCAGAAGGACTGTTCACTTCTACAACACAATTTCCAGGAAATACATAGTCTTGAAATACAACCACATACCTCAAGGAATTATGCTGGGGAGGGGAGAGAAAGGTACAGAAAAGCCCCACCCAGGTGTATAGAAACAGCTCAGTTCCATAGGCTGACATGCACGCTTTCACAAATTTATTGCCACTACTCCAACCACTGAACTTGACATCTTACACAAATACACTGCTATTAATGACTCCCCCTTACTGGAAATGAAGGAGGAAGGCCTGAAATCCAATGAGATAACTGAGTTTGTGGCATTAATTCTGAATGCATAGAAACAGTTGAAATACTTCTTCCGTCAGTTATAGTTTTAAGAAAATTCCTATAAAAACAAGACATTGACTTGCCTACTTGTGAATTGTATCACTGTCATGAAAGGACCAACATCTACCCTCATTAAAATCAAAGACCATTCAGTTTTTAAAAGGCTCCTCTTGGGGTTGCTAGCTTTATGACTTCTGACATGTAAAAGCCTAATAGTTTGTGGAGAGGGTCTTATTCTTTTGGGGGTTTTTTGTTCTATTTTGTCTTGTTTGGGTTCTTTTCAGAGACCCTGTCAAATGCTTTCTGCAGACAGTCTCCAAATGGAAGAGAGAGTCTACCATTTTGTTTTTGTTCTTTCTTTCCTATTAGTGCTGTTGTGGTAGGAGAAAAGAGGCAATAGAGGAGGGACTGCGTGTTGGTTAGTCAACTGGCACTTGTTTCAGTAGCTTATCAGTGGTAATCTGACTGCCTTTGAGAAATCCTTCATGCTGCTGAATCTGTCACGTTAGTTGATAGAGAAAACTTTGCTGGTCCACCCATGTTTTTGCTAACCTCTTTGCTGATCCTTCCATTCACAGGGTTGTCATAGTTGGCAACCTCTTATAGTCCTTCAGTTACATCAAAAATGGTGACTGCCGCTTCTCTTTTCCACTCAGGACCTTCAAAAACTGTATCACTGATGGGTTATCCAGCTTGACAGGTATTATGGAACACTAGCTGGCAAAAGGGGGTCTGATATGTGTTTTGGATTAGATAGATTAAGAAGTCTTGTGCCTTAAAAAAAAAAAGTGAGAGACATGGGGAGGATGACATCTTTTTATTATGTGATTGAATGTGTTATTCCTTTTGATGCAGAACTGGACTGGGTGGTTATGGTTGCATGAGAAAGGGTGGATACCAAAATGACAAGGGTTACAAACTGTGACTGAATTCCATTTCTTGATCATTGTAAATGCATTGAACTTTCCATTAGATGTAAGCTGAAGAGGCTAAAGATACAGCTATGAGCATTTCAGCAGTGCTATAGGGTAGCGCTGAGATGGGGAAACTTCCATGCTGCAAGCATGGAAACATCACAATTTACAGAACTTGCAGATAATGGAAACTCAGGAAATGTTTTGAAAAGCAGTCTGAGAACTGCCTTTCAAGGATGCTGTTAACAGGATGCAGCACTGATTAGTGCCAACTCACTGCTCTGATCTGACTTTGAAGTAGACCCTCTAAGTGTTGTGTGCAGGATTAGCCAATGAGGGTGTTAGCTTGTTCAGGATGAAGTATAACTTTGGGAACTTTCACGCACACTTCCATTGCCTTACTGCCTCTGGCAGCTCTAGTCCTTTTCCAACCGTCATGCTGAATTCTACCATACCATTTCTCAATTCTTTAACTATGACTTCCTGATCAATCAGTTTATGGATTTACTAGATTTTCTCTGAACTCGGGCAGCTCGAGGAACCGTGTCAGTCAGACAGGTCATCCTCCTGGTCAGATGCTCAAGACAGAGCAAGAGGGGGAAAAAAATAAAGGGAATCCCAGGTGGCCTGTATGATTGTTTTTGAGATAGCTGGTTTGAAGTCTTGCTTTAGGCATTTAAAGTTGCGTTGTAGTTTGCACTCTGATTTTCTATGTATCAACTTGGACAAAGCTTTGTTAAAGACCTGTTTTTACTAGCAGTCAGGGGTGCCTGACTGCACCACCATGAAGTTTTCTGTTGGTTTCTTTGTAGGTTGCTAGAATTCCATGTTTAATTACTTGATTCATTACAACTGAGTGAATACCCAGAGCAGTACCAAAACATTTTATTGAAATAGAACAGAAAGCAACCTGTGAAAGCCCATAAAAAGATGGCTGGTTGCTGACCTCTAACTAGCAAGTAATGAAAGTTAGAATTAAATATTAATTTGTTAAGTAAACTCTTCAGTCTACAAAAGCAATGAGGCCCAGGATAGCCCACAAGAATTAGAGTCCCCCTCACCATAGAAATAATCATAAAAAAAAGATCAGCAGCATTCTCAAACTCTGCATTATGGTACTATCATAACAATCCACAATATTTGACAGTCTGGAAGAAAAACCCTTCTGTTTTAGTCCTTGATGATTTACCCGGTTCTCAGGTGTTTATTTGATCGTGACTTATGTTTCCAAAGCTTAGGAAGGCACTTGAACATTTTTATAATATGACTAATAGATCATTGTCTGTGCAGGCTCTGCTCTATGTAAAATTGCTTGCTTTCATCATGCAGGCGTTATGGGAGCTGTCGCAATCCAGACATACTTTGCTTGCCATCCAGATGGTAATAATGGCAGCAGCATCCTGCCTTCAACTTTCTACTTGCACAAGCATCTACCATTCTGCAACCACTAGTGAGATAGCTGGAGGTTTGGTTTGATTACATGTCTGCATTCATCTTCATGAACTACAGCAGAGAATGGCTTGGAGAAATCCAGGATAAAAAGGTGGTGATAGGATAAGGGCTAACTATGTTTTGCCCGTATCTCTTGGTAACTTCAGTTAACAACTCTGGATAAGAACAGAAGCAACACTTAACTTGCTTTATGCTCTTAATTTTCGAAGCAGTACAAATATCCCCCAAGTTCTTGGCAAGCTGCAGTTTGTGCTTGAGACATATGAGAAAATCACTATCTTCATGCCATGTGATGGCTGTTGCTCAGCCTCTCTTGGCTTGGAGTCAGTATGTCTGCTGACATCAAGCAAATGAATCCAACCACTTTGTCCTCATCTTCTGCTGCATTCCCTTTGGCAGAAATAGGCTAAAAATCACAAACACTGGTAACTGTTGGCAACTTTTCTTTTATATCCTATGCTTGGATCAGATTCCCTGCCATGTTTAGTAAGTTTTGTCTCATGGTTTATTTTCCATATGTGGATTAAAAAGGCAAAATATTTTGAAACCATGGATACTGTCTATATGTGCTTTTTAAAATCCTTTATTTAAAAAGAACAACATACATTACTGTATAAATGACACGATGAATTGTTCTATCTTCTCATGGCTAATAGGCACAGCATAGGCAGTGATATGGTAAGAGTTCTCTCCAAACCAATTTAATTCAGCTCCTTCCTGAAAGAGTCAATACTGTGTCTGAAAATACAGTTTAGTCTTCAGAAGTTTTTCAGTGAGTTGCCTCATACTTTGGATTGCTAATGAACATCGTCACATTTGGAAGTTCATGTGACATGGACAGAAACTATGTGGAAAACTAACTTCACAATTGTACTAAAACACTGTGATTTTAAAACATTTGTGTATATCCAGTAGGCCAAAACTGAATTCAGTATGAAACACTTTACCCTTTTTAGATAACAGAAGTCATTCCTTTGTATTATTTTAAAATGACCAATAAAGTTTCTCTTTCTTCTTGAGTTTGTGTAAGAGTAAATAAATAAATAAATAAATGGTATTATATAGGAAGGATGTTTTTTTTCCCCTTGGTTAAATGAAGTTTGCTGGCATTATTTTTTAAATACGTGCATTCATGTTCCCCTCCCTCCCCCCCATATATATACACTACTGATACTGCTGTCTCATAAAACATTTATTTCATATTTACTCATGTAGCAAAAAGTGTTTCTTTAGAGCCTTTTAAAAAACACCCTAAATGTGTTCCAAGAGCTACTGAAGATCTTTAAAGCTGTGCTTTAATGAAAGGCATGGTGATCGTGCAAATTAATGGGGAAAAATGTTAACAAAAGAACAGTATCTTGACTTGCATGTCTATCAAAGACATCAGTGGCTTCTGTTAATAACGTCAACTGTATGTCCAACTTTGTGCATTCTAAGGAAAAGCAGTAATAACTGGGAAGTGAGGATACCCAGTAAATACTGCAGAGACAGTGTTTCAGAAGAGATCCTGCTGTTAGCACCATTTGTGTTTTTAACATTCGCATGTTTTGATTTGCTTTGAATGCTTACTTTGAAGTCAGCAACTGAAGCAATGTGCTGAACTGGAGCACATTATGTTTCTTGGTTTCTTGGCTGTATCTGTGAAGCTTATTTTACCTATGACAGGGTGAAAAACTGTATATGTAACTAGTGTGGCTGAAGACAGTCTTCAAGGTGAGTGAATACACGTACTCTTAAAATGAAGCTCTGTGAGTATAAAAACACGTCAGAGCATAATCTGAAGTCAAAGGACTTGCTGCGTCTGAGTTTGGTCTCAGTCTCTTAATCCTATATCCAGTCTGCTGGCCAGAAAGTTGAGGGAGATGGTCCTCCCCCTCTACTCTGCCCTGGTGAGGCCAAATCTGGATTACTGTGCCCAGTTCTGGGCTCCCTAGTTCAAGGAAGACAGGAATACCCTAGAAGTTCAGCGGAGGGCCACAAAGATAATAAAGGTCCTGAAGCATCTCCCGTATGAGGAAAGGCTGAGTAACTTGAGTCTGTTCAGCTTGGGGGAAGAAGACTGATAGGGGATCTGATGAATGTTTCTAAATATCTAAAGGGAGGTGGGAGGCAAATGGATGAGGCCAGGCTCTTCTCAGTGGTGCGTAGTGATAGGATGAGGAGTAATGGCCTAAAACTTGAATGTAGGAAGTTCCATACTAACGTGCAGAAGAACTTCTTTATGGTAAGCACGATGGAGCAGTGGAACAGGTTGCCCAGAGAGGTTGTGGAGTCTCCTTCTATGAAGATACTCAGGACCTGTTTGGATGCCTACCTGTGTGACCCATTGTAGAGTACCTGCTTTAACAGTGGGTTGGACTTGATGATCTCTTGAGGTCCCTTCCAACCCTTGTGATTCTGTGATATTTTCTTGCACCTTAACAGCACTTCCTTTAGTTGCACTAATTAAGGTTAACTTAGGTCGATTATGTTGGTAATATTAATCGCATTGATAATACCCAAATACTCATGTACTACTCATGTACTACTCATACTCATAGTTTGTGCTTCTCTACTTGTAGTATTTCTGATCCTTGTGATCTCAAAAGTAAATCCCAGCTGAATTGATTTCCTCAGAATTCTGTGGTGGAGGAATATTTTATAGCAGTATGTTGTTGGGAACACTGACACAGACTTAAAGATTTTGGTAGTTTTTTATTTTGGAGTCTTACATGTGCAAACACTACTTTATTCTATTTCATCACCTATCTGGAAAATATATTTGTATTTATATTTTGTTAAAACCAGTGTTTTGACTTTGGAGTAGGAAAACATCAACATTTACTGTGGAAAATATTTGCTGGTGGGAATGATGTCTGTGAAGTTTTTATTGTCTGGAGATCTTGTACGATACCACGTTCAAACAGTGCTTTCTATGCAATTGTGTGTTAAAATGCCCAAGAGTTGTAAATACTGAAAGGAGAAGAAAAGATGTTGTGTAATGAAATTAGATTCATATACAAGCTTCTTTAAAAATCTAGGGGTGTTCCGACCTGTGTATGGATTGGGAAGATACCAGGTAAGATATAGCAGCCAATGATACTTGAAGAGACCACCTGGACCAGTGAGTAAACTAGGGCTTTGCTGGCAATCAGTTTAAGTAGAAAAAGTGGGATTGATGTGAATCAGAGCAGAATGTACTTGGATTTGTTGGCATAGTGGCCCAGAGTTCTGTTATTTGTACTATGAGAGACTGGAAGGTTTTTTTAACTTGAAGTACAACATCAACCACATCGAAACTGCGAGAGTAATGTTGAAAAGCATATCTATGTACCATGTGCACTCAGTAGCTGCTGGTTTCCTTCTTTTGCTTCAGGATATCAAGACAAGATGTTGTGATCATAGATGCAGGCTTACTGGTGGGAACCAGGGGCTTCTCTCTTTCTTTTAGTACTTCCTGTTGTGTCCTCTGCCCCTTTTTATGACTGGAGATGTTAGGTACCCTAGAGGAATTTGTTTATCTGCGTTAAGAGATCTAAGTAAGATAGAAATTTGCACATTGGCTGCTCAGCACATGTGCAAAGAAGCAGCTTTGTACAGATTTATTTTGTTATTTTGTTTATTTTGCAAGCTGGCTATCTGTGCCGTTCAGTAATCACCTACACCTGTAGTTTGTCTAATTTCTGTACCCTTCTTGGCTCACTGGGATTTTCCAGGTGGACATATATGGATCCTTGTAAGATGTGGCCCAAGCACCCATGTCCTTTGACACAGCAGTGAGGCCTCTTTTCTCATTCCCTCTGCTGCTTGGACTCAGACTGCATTTGCTGTGGTCATTGGCACAGACTGACTATCAGCAGGAAGTGAGAATTATTCCCTTGGCTTTTATGGGTGGTGTCTGTATCCCAAATGCACATTTCCTCCTCCACCACCACCATTGTGCAGCATATGCCTTATTTCTTTCTCAGTGTTTCTTGATGTGGTAACCCCCAAGAGGTTCCCCTGTGCCAAATACTGCAGCTGTTTGGAATGATCTTTTGGACATGTGGGAAACCCAAGAGTGTCAAGTACTGGTTTTACACTGGGCAAATGGATTGAAGGCATACCTGCAATTGCCATGGACCTGTGGTCCTTAAAAATAAGCATCTAAGTCACAATGAAATGTATCTAAAAATCATTTTTCTTCCCCAAACTCTTGGTTGTTATTGTCTGCTTTGATGCCTCAAAGCCATAACAGAATTACAAAAAAATGATTTTGTATAAATATAATTTAATATCTATAGGAATAGATTGTATGACTCTAAGTCAAGGGACAGTAGATCAAAAACTGAGTCTTGTTTGTAGCCCTTTTTTTGCTATTTACGTAGGAAGAGTTCACTGAAGCAAATACAATTTAGTATGGTGGGCATACTCCAGCTTTGTTAAGAACTTCATCTCTGATTGGTTTAGAGAAAAGGGTAATGCCTCCAAAAGTGTAAAGCAAAGTGAAGATGAAATTTAACCCAGTGTCTTACACTCAACATGAAATTAGATTTTGTGGACCAATATTCAAATGCTACAAAGTAATAAAAATGCTATGTTTGACTGATGTGCTCTTCTAAGACTCTGTGTAGCAATAGGATTCAGCCTGTGACAAATTTGCTCTGTATATTTTCCATGAACACTTTAAAAGATTCCTTAAAATGCTCTTTAGCAGCTATGTTACACAGCTTAAATACTGGTAAAGGAGCTTAAGGAGCTGTTTCCATGGTTTACAGAAACACATCCTATAAATAGATTTGCCTACTGCAAAAGCCTCTGTCAATTAATTCTTCCAATTAAGCCTAAGTAATATATACTGTGTGAGAATTTGCATTTGTACATTATGCATGGAAAATACACATAGCATTTAAATGAGCCATAATGGTCTTCAGTCTCTCCTGGGATGAAAGTTGAGTCCTTTTGCTTCTCGTGTGTTTATTGACAAGTTTTGATTCTACCAATCATGCTGAGACAATGCCAACTTTGAAGAGGTACTGCTGAGTTACCAGGAGTATTATTTTGGCATGTTTGGAATAGTCTCAGACAGTGCTCTCTGGTAGTTGTTCTGGTCGATCTTTATTCTTCTTAGAGCTCTTTAGGGTTCCATCTTCAGACCTTTTGTTGTTTCTTAAATGCTGGTTTCTAGGTTACAGTAGCCTTTTAAAATATTAGATGTACCATGCAGATGACAAGTCTTCATTTCTGAGCTGTCCCTTCCATACTTGATTTGGTTCCTGCAGTTTCTGAGTTGCCTTGAAGGCTCATTTCTGAATTGGGGCCAAAAACTGCACAATATTTTGCTTTAGTGAGTTTTTCAACAAAACATAAGCTTTATGTGTGGAACCCACTATCATATTGGACTAGCTCTTTCTTCACAGTCCCTTTGAGGATAATTTTTCCATTTCCTGCCGCTACAGATTGCACTCTTGGAGGCAGTTTTAAATCAGTAATGTCTTTTGATGTTTTTCTTTTACCATGCCAGGAACATTCCCAGAGTGACACTGATGCTCTCCCAGGCTGTCCAAATGTGTATTCATGGCATGCTTCCGCTAAGCTGCTGTGACACTCTCCCACTCTGTTTGCTAGCTTGCCAGATGTGAATAAGCTCCAGTTAATTGAAAATACCAGATTTTGAATAGGCTGCAGTTAATTCAAAGTGCTGTGGCCAGATTGTGTATGTGGCTAAACATTATGTTGCTAAATCTTAACCGTTGCATCACTCTTTTCTGAAAAATAAAATGATAGAAACATTTCTCAGGTATCTCAATTTTTTCTTCCCAGGCTTACAGTGCCCTTAAACAAAAATATTCAGTGGATTTTTCTAAAGCAAGCTAAATGCATTTGACGTAATTGGAGGTCAGGTAGAGTAAACGGACTAGTTGTTTTTAAATGACAGCTGAAAATGAGGTGCTAACATCCTGAATTGTTTTCTGTCACTTCTGTGGAATTGCATACCTACAGATGGGAAGAATTAATTTTCTGTATGTTAGTATAAATACTACTTTTTCTTTTGCTTGTGCCTTCCAGCGTGTTAAGCTGCAGTTTACACTTTTCACTCAATGGAACTTTTGTCATTACAACAACAACTTAGAAATGGATTTAATTTTGTCATCGCTGCCTGTATGTCATACACTTCACAGTATTTCTGTTCCATTCATTTTGATCTTGAGTTAGGCTGTTTGTGAAAACTAGATGATGAACATTCATGACACATTTTCCCACGTGTCCTAGTTCCTTGAGAAACTCCGTTAGCTGTTCTCAGAACAACTCAGTGTAAAAAGAGAAAACTTGAAGTCAACTTTTAGGAGTAGAAAAGCTTAAGCTGCAGCTGCTGAATGCTGTAACTGTAAAGGTTTGTTTGTATATATTAAGCATGATGTAGTGATGTAGAATATGGGCTGGAATGTCATGGTTTTATGATTTTTGGTTATCGATATTCCACGTCATAACATCATGTAGTGCACTGGGAGTTAAAGAGTTAATGCTCCAGTTCCAGGCACCTGTCCGGAAGAGAAGAAGAACTACATACCCCAGAGGACTTTGCATTCAGAGAGGAGATATAACCCCTGGCAAGGCCACGAGACCTTCCCTTTTTCGGCTCTCCTCCCTGCTGCTCGACACGACTGTGTCTCACCTCAGCATTATGGTGAGGCCTTTCCACCTTTTGGACACTCTATCTCATTATGTTTAATTTATTAGCTTCAATTCTAATTATATGGTATTATAGTGTGTTGTCTTGCATTCCGATACTATATTTAGTAAACTAGTTTGTTTCTCCTTAGATCATTGCCATTGTTTTTAATTATTCAGGGTCCCCTGTTTCCCCTTTCTGGAGGTGTGGATCTGCAGATCCCTCCGCCCTGCTCATCATGGAACTGAGCCGAACCAGTCTGTAAACCGCTGACAAATTTGGACTTGGCTTTTTTTTTCTCTCACATGCCAGGAAAAGTAATGTATCTGTTATGGAATTTGATGTTTTTCTGCATCCAGGTACTAATTATGGGTCTTGTCCTATTCCCATCTTTAGTACCTGCCTATGCTGTCTTTCCTCTCATCAAAGAGATTTGATTGGATGGCTATACTGGCTTTGTGATCTGTTGTAGGGGAACAGGACAGTCAGGATGTCTTCACTATATATTCTCCTTTCTTGTTATTTCTCTACGGCAGTTCACTTGTATGCCCAACCATCAGTTCAGGAGTATAAGTGTCATGGTTTTGTGATTTTTGGTTTTTGGTATTCCACATCATAACATCATGTAGTGCACTGGGAGTTAAAGTGTTAATGCTCTACTTTCGGGTCCCTGTACGTCACGGAGGTCAGGGGACCAACCGCCCTGCTTTTTCCTTTGGCCGGTGTGTGGTTTTCAGTTTTGCTCGGAAACTCGTATCTTTCTCCTATTTTATTTGATTTATTGGTCTCAATTTCAAGTAGATTGTATTATATCATAGTTAGTAAAATAAGTTTTCCTCCCTAGATCGTTGCTGCTGTTTTTTTGTTTTTTTTTTCCCCTTTCCTTAAAAAAACCCAGCTCCCATCTCCTTACCCCTTTTTTTCCCTTTCCCTTCCCACTTTTGGGGGCCGGGGAGGGAGCCCACAGGCCTCCTACCCCTCCCCACCCCCCCATCATGGGCATAGATTGATCCAGATAACCTCGTGACAGTAAGTCTTAAGTTATAACAAGAAAGCACCATGACACTTTCTGGGCAAGAAACTTGAAGAGCATTCAAACAAAAGCTCACAGGTTTACAAAATCAAATGTCTTCCATGTCTGTCCTGTTACTGTAGGAGAATCATCCAAACACTATGCAGTGCTGCAAAAAAGCTTCAATAAAAACTTGGTCTGGAATTTTGAATAGTAGAGCTACAGTGGGATTTCTGCATGTGCTGAAGTGATAGCATTTTCTGTCTTCTGTGATGCTACTTGAATTCATAACACAACTACAAATATTTATGGGTGGTATGAAGACTATGGAGAGGCCTGTACTTTTGGTATAACTGGATGACTCTATGATTCAAACAGAAAATTTGAGTTATCTTTCTGACAGCAAAAAGGCTCCAGGCAGGAGGGCGCGTGCTAGGGCCATCTTAGTAGCTGGAAATGACAGATGGAATGAGTGAAACTATTAGACCAACCTGGTTGATGTCAGTCCTAGACAGAATTAAAGTCAGATTGCTGATATGGGATTTAATTATTTAAGATTTAGATGATGGGAATGAGGTGAGCAAACCAGATTTTATGGTTTGTGGGTCTTATACTATAAACCTGTTCTTATTCTTGTGATAAGCTCAGTTCATTACAACAATTGTTTACACATCACACAAATTGCTTTTCATAAAGCACTGAACTGCATGTTATTTAGATTAGAAACAGTATCAGAAACTATCTGATACTTATTAAATGCAAATTAAATGGATATAAGTGCTTGGTAGTTGGTATATATGAAAGTAGTATCATGGAAGATTTATCATTAGATAGACATATTTCAAATGGGATTTTGCAGAGGTCAGCTACAGGTCAGCTCTATTAAATACTCTTTTATAAATGATTGGGAAAGTAAATATAAAAGCAATGCTAATAAAGCTTACGGATGCTATAATGTGTATCAAAATATTGCACGTAGAGCAGCCAAGATAAGCAATCTGGATTTCTTAAACTGCTGGGACACAAGCACAAGTTCACTTTAGATGCCAGAGTTCCTGCCTGTAGTGAAGCTGTATAGGCTGGGGATGCAGCACTGCTTCTGTGTCTTGCAGTCCTCTTCCTTGGCATGCTAATTTAATTGAGCAGGAGGACGTGCTGGCAGTGCTGCTGGGCTCTGAGTTGATATCATTGCCTTGCTGGTGCTACCTATGCCAGATCTCTAACAAGTGTGGTTAGAGACCAGAAGTTGTGGATGCCATGTGCAAGGTGGAAGGTAGCTGTAGGTTGTGGAACCATTTCTCTTAGCAGAGTATGAGGTCAGTACTTGGAGATATTAAATTAACTCTTCACTATTAGTTGATATTTATTTACCAGCACTAATGCTCAAGAAAAGCAAAAGAACCCAAATTCATTAGGGGAAATTAAGTCTGCAGATATTACAGTAGTTATACAAACTGAAGGGGCAGAAAAGAAGAACTTAAAGCTGAAGGTTGATATTTTATTTTCCAGGAGTAACATAAACTAAAGATGTAGTATTATAAAATTAAAATATTTGCAAATGTGAAGGTCTGCAACAGCCTTAATATCATCTGTGTGTCTGTATACATAGTTATTTGTGTTTGCTTGTCTTCTCTCTGCCACGCAGCTGGTATGAAGTTTTACAAAGAACAGTGGGAATTTCAGAGACTTCATAGAGTGAAGCCAGTTACTGGCTTGAACAGTTATTTACATTAGTGTAATACATATAGCAACCAGCATAACACACACAGCAATAAGGACTGCATATCTTCTTCCAGTTGTATCATCTCCTATGTTGGCACCAGAGTTTGTACTATTTCATGGTGAGGGTGGGACAAGGAATCTAAAATCAATTCAGCTAAAAAGGGTCTCTTCCAACTCATTTGTTTCCCTGACCTGACTCAGTGAGAGGCCATTTAGGCTCTAGTTTTCATGGCAAGTAAGCACAAGGGAGGTACTGCATCTTTCTGGTAGTGCTGAACTGAGGCCTTGCATAATGTCAGTAAATATTATATTTGGTTTTGCAATTCCCTTTGCCATTGTTGTGGTTCACTACTGTTCTGTTTCCTCACACGAAGGACTTCCAGACCTGTGGGTTATTTACCCATCTTTGTGCCTTTTAGCGCACACTTTCCTCTTGAGATTGGTAGTTCTGTTTCCATGGTGGAAAGTAGCTTCCAAGGGACCAAAACTGTTCCAGAGGTTGTTAAGGATGGTGCTTAAGCTTTGTGGATAAAAATGCAGTGGTTTCTTCATCTGTTATATACCCTGGTTGAATTATTCCAGCATAAAACAGAGATTAAACCAGAAATTGATCATCTGTTTTTCTTTCAGGCTAGTAACACATTTTTGAGTTCTTTGTCACATCTGGTAAATCACTCCTTCGAGAAGACAGGAGTGAAAAATGAATTGACTCCCCAAAGAAAATGTCATCCAAGGGAATTAATATGTGGTGCGCAGCATGAAGGTATCAGATGAAAACTTCCCAAACCATATAAAACAAATACCAACTTAATTTAAATACATGTTTTAAAGAATGGTTTTGCTAGCACTACAGCTGGCCTCCTCTTATGCACAGGAAGGTTTGCAATTTGCTTTTGATTAAAGTTCTAAGCTAGCACTATAACACCCATTCCTGTTGCTGTGTCAGAGGGCTGTCTGAGGAACAGCTTCTAATAATGTCCTGCACAAGAAACACAGAAAGCGCTGATGTGGGCAAAAGCAGAAGCTGGCAGCAATGAGGATTTCAAAAATGCACAGAGAAGCATATCCTGCAAGTGAAAAGAGGCATGTTGAGAGGGACAGCACTATGAGGCCAGGGATGTTCCTGTTAGCATCTTAGAGGCTGAGATTCATTAGAAGTACGTTAAGAGTTTTCCCAGAAAATCAAACTAAACATTCAACAGCAATGTAGTCCTTTTGCTTGCCGGACTGTTATAAGGCACTTTCCCTTTTCCTTTTTGGAATAAAAACCGATCCACCGGAATCACTTCACAAAAACTGAAGTAATTGCATGAGGGAGGTGTGTGAATAGAACTAGGGGAAATGGCTTCAAGCTCAAAGAGGGTAGATTTAGGTTAGATAAAAGGAAAAAATCTTTTAAAGTGAGAGGGTGAAGCACTGGAACGGGTTGTCTAGTTATGTGATTGATGGCCCATCCCTGGAGGCTTTCAAGGTGAGGCTGGATCAGGCCCTGAGCAATCTGATCTAGCTATAGTGTCCCCGTTCATTTCAGGGAAGTTGGACTAGATGGCCTTCAGAGGTCCTTTCCAACTCTAAGGGTTCTATGATTCTGTGTGGGGGAGGCAAATGTCAGGCATAGGACTCCTTTCCAAATTACGATAACGGATGTGTAGTCTGTGGAGTAACTTGGGGTGGAGGAAATTAAAGTACTCACAACCGGACAGTTAGGAAGTACCGCTACTAACAGGTTTAAAGACCTCTGATTACCTCTGAGGGGGAAGTGGGCAAGGAACTGTACTGGGAGCGGCCCTTGCCTGCCCTGCCATGAAGATAGAAAGAGCTTCTTCTGATGGCACTAGAGCAACAGTGGCTAACTACCGTGCTCCATTACTCACAGTGTGCTGAAATGACTCCTACATTTTGTGATAAAATGCAGTGTTTCTCCTTCTGCGTATTCAGATAGATAGCTTTTCCTATTGCTTATGCTTGACTTCCATGCCTCTCTGTTGCTTCATGAATGCTACTGATGTTCTTGTTTTTGTGAAGAGATTTTTAGAACATCTCATCTACAGTGAACCACTTGGTGTCACGTTATATTTTTTATTATCTTGCCCTGTAGCCTTGCCATAAAATCCAACCACAACATGGAGATATTGTAGTACACTTTAAACACAATGAGGTATTCCATATGTAAAATAAATTAAGCTCTAATATTGCAGCTCAGGCTATTGTATTAGTGAGAGACACAGATTCTGCAATTGCATTCTACAGGGATGTTGCTGACTTTTGGAGGAGATTCAGGATGCTGTATTATCTACCTTATGTATGCTTGAAGCTGTTACCTCTGAGGTAACAGGGCAATAAAAAATAATATATTTCAAAAATAGGGGAAGAAAATATGTATTGAAATCAAAATTATGACAGCTGCTCACTTGGAGTATCTCAGCAAGAATAACTAGCTAGCCTGGATGCAGGTGTATGAGGTCTTCAGAACATTATCAGGCTCAACATGGATTGCAAAATCCACCAAAGAAGTCTGATAACCGAACAGCTCAGCTTTCTACTACTTGCTGCTCTAGTGGTGCACCTGAGCTGTTTTGATTGAAAGTAGACATCCCCCAAGAGAGTACATCTGCTTAATGTGTATCTAATATGGTACCTGGACTGCCTCAAACACCAGCCATGAGTGAGAATGAATCTGAGTCTGGAGACTGTAATAGCTGGTGCCAAAGAACAGTTCAGCCGTTGATCTGTTGTTCTAAAACACGGAAACGATGCTTCTGTCCTTGCACGTCACTCAAAACCTTCTGTCTTGTTTCTACTGAGAAAAGGTTTCACCTGCATGTTAGTGAGTGAATGATTCCTACAGATTTGCTCCCAGCTGCTTATGTCTTGTCAGGAAACAACTTCAGAAATGCTCACTCTCTTTTTGAGAGAAAAGGTTTGGTACTTGTGTTAGAAACAGTTGATGCTTCCCTTCTCCCTCCACTCATTAACTTGATTAATTGCTGCCATGTAACTGCTCCAACTATTTTCTTATTTAAAAAAATATATATATATTCCCCTCTCCTCCCCCTGCTATTTTATGCAAAATAGATATTGAAATATTCAAAGGCACGAGTTATGTGCAGGCCTATCTCCCTTTTTACTTTGTGTGCTGTTTTCAATTTTATTCTTAGTGCTTTACCCACTCAAATCCTTACAGATTAGCCTGTGTGTTCAATAGCACAACTTACAGTAAAAAGAACACGTATTTAGGAAATGCAAGTCCTTTATTTGTAATCAAAAAGGCAGGGGCTGTTTTTTTCACTGGTCTGAGGTTGTTAGATTATAAAATCTTTTATGTCTTTCTCTTCCAAACCAATTAGCCTTTTTAAACCGAAGCCAAAAAGAGCTGTGACATGATGTTTAGTCTGAGACTGTGAGAGCTACAACTCTTCACTTCCTGGTTCATATTAGAGAGCAATCTTTATCATTAAAAAAGTAATAATCCAAGTAATTTCACAATGTTCCTTTTTTTCCTAATTTTCTTTTATGTAGACTTCTGTATGATAAACTTAAAACAGACACCATATCATCTGGAGTCTTTGTGCCATTAACTCAATACAACTTAAAGAATTGAGCAATAATACTTCATTTGTGAAATGTATATTTAAACGTAATTCAAGTGTAAGACAGAAGTAATTTGATGCTAAAATGACCTTTCCTTTTCAATATGAAAGTGGGAAACAGTACTTCAGTGCACTTCTATCATCATGTAAAAATAGTGTGATATTTTTTCCTTGCCTCTTGTAACCTTTCGGAAATCTGTAGTTTACTTGTAGTTAGAATACCCTGGTTATGAATTTGATAGATAACTCTAATCTGAAATGTCCACATTTTACACCTTATCCATCACAGTGCTGGTTATTCTGTAGGCCTTTCAGGCTTGATAAAGCACAAGATTGTATCTGAGGTTCCCATATCAAATCCTTTGAGAAATTTAGATGTCAGATCATGCAAGAGATGCATTCAAACATGCAAGGCCATGCAGTGGAAACTTACCTCTGAGCTTAGCCACATATAACAACAATTTCTGTAGAGTCCTATGGTCTATCTGGCATGCTTCTGCTGCCCCAGTTGCCCTGCTCTGTGCTGGATATCCCAAGGGGCAGCATACATCTGCTGCTTGCCAGTAGATTAATCTTGGGAGCTGTGCAAGATGAGTGTAAATGGTTGCAGACTTGATAGGTCTGTATTACCTCCCCAGCAGATGGCTTTTTCATTTGTTAAGAAGTTCTGTCCTGAGCCTAGTAAATGCTTTCTGATAGAAGTTTTTATTTCAGTTGATTGTATTTTTTTTCAGTGAGAAATGGTTACATTTCCATTTCCAGTGAAGGAAGAAAAATTCTCCAGCTAGCTCTAGCTGCTGTCAGCACTAACCCTGAGTGTCCATTTACTCCCATCATGTCAGGCAAAAACTGCAGTATGCCTTACAACTATACTAGCTTTCAGTAGTTACCATATCTCACAGATAGGCTTCATGTTACATCAAAGTCATCCATGGGATAAGGCTTATTGCAGATACAGTAGAAAATGAATGTTCTCAACATTGTGCATCCTGGGCAGCTGTTCCTAGAACAAACAAGATCCCCTCCACAACTGGCAGGTGGCCATAGAAACTCTTGGCAGAGAAACCAGGTGGTGAATGACCGTGGGGTCTGCATCTCTCATGTCCCTCAGCAGCCAGGCTGGCATGCTGTTTGGTAAAGGAGTGGGTTTGGCATGTTCATTAACTACAGAAACATAAAAATCTTTCTGCTCCTTTCTGGTTTCCAGGTATCTCTTGTGATTTGCCCTTTAAGATTTTGGACCTGTAGTCTCATACAGGAAACTGTTGTATATGTTAAAAGTATGAAGGGAATAACGTGGCAAACTCAGCAACATGCTCGTTCACGTTTTCAGTGTCCTCTGTTCTTTGCTGGATCTGTCAGTCTCTCCAGCAGGAAAAATAGCTGTAACTCAGGAAGGGTTTCAATTATCTTCTTGTTTGCTGGAAATAAAAAGAAACCTCAAGCTGACATGTTTCTGAAGAAGAATCCCGAGGGATGCATACTTCATACCACAGAAACCAGAAAAATAAATAAATAAGAAGAGGAATTCCTAACGAGCTCCAAAGCCTTTACTGGCCAAGCTGAAGTGGAAGAGAACATTAGTAGCTTTGTTATCTGTTTGCTAGCATCTTCCTGCCAGCGATGTCTGAAAACTTTCGCATCAGACATGCTGGGACACCTTACTGTTATGCTAATGAGCTGGCTTGTCATATTTTCAGGGGCCTGAAAAGGGAAGAAGAAAAAAAGAAACAGCAGAAACCACTACATTTAGAAACAGAGTTAGTGAATATACGTGCAACCTACTGCAGGAATCTATAGACTTCAGAGAGCTGCAAAGGGTGGATGATAAACAGAGGTCACCATTACTACCTGAACAGTCTTTGCTGAGTTTCAACAGGGGAAGTGCATCTCTCGGGCTGTCATAGTTACATGGCTAACTACAGAATAGAGGGCACTATTTGTAATGGTGCTCTCCTTTTCCTTGCATGTTAGCACCACCATTTTCTGAAAGCAGAGATAGGAATTCTGCCCTCTCCCAGCCTTCATGAAGGCATTGCCCAGGGTTAAACCTGAGAACATCTGTTATTTCCACACCCTGGGGGCAAATACAGCACAGTGTCTTCAGCAAAGCAACTATTTAATAAGTATAGAATCCTCTTTAAATAGATGAAGTAGCGTTCAGGATATTCCAAATAAAGTGGAAGACAAACCACTGAACTATCTATTTCTCATGCACAGACTGTCCCTGTTGCTGTTTGTTATGCATGTGCTGTGGGCAGCAAAAAGTTCACCTTTCCTCTCTGTTTTTTTTACTCATAGACGGTTTTTTTGGGGGGTTGGGTTTTTTTCCCAGCTGTACAGGAAGCTGTAATGCATAGGGGGCTGGAGGTGTCACCTGCAGAGGTGAACCAAATGTCAGCAGTATCACTCCTTTTCTAAGCAGCTCAGTAATCTGTCAACAAACAAATAGCCAGGGTCACCTCAGCTACTAGCACTCTAGCCCAGCGTTACTGGCTGATTGATTGTTCCTGTTGTTGGTAGAACAAAAATATGTCGTAGATATCTAAAGAGATAAGGGTGTGGAGCTCTTGTATATTGATACAAGAGCTTAACCCTATACAAGCATCCCCACCCACCTTCATTTGCATTTCCTTCTATAGGCACAAATATTTCGAAGGGATCGGTTCCTAAGAGGTGGCCCTGATGTAACTAGCTGGCTGTGCTATCTGCGGTTTAATTCTCTTGTTTATCTTCTGAAGCACGTAAAGTTAATATCCCATAAATGCCAAACCTCGCATCTGGGTATTTCTAGTATCATGCTGAGTTGTCCAGCTTGGCACTTTGCATGTGTTTGAGTCTCTGTTCCACTGCTTTTTTTCCCTTTCTTGGTGGTTCAGAAATAGGAACACAGGAAGCGGTAAATGCTTTCTGGAAGAAAATGAGCAGTGCAGAAGTCACTGTTCAGCCTTCAACTCAAGGAGCTCTCAGACATGGAAGGAGTGTTGCTGTTTGAAATGAAGAGCAGCCCCAGGTGATGATTTAGGACAGAACCACTTAGTTACTGAAGTCATTTATGTGATTGAACTGGAGTTGCTCAGGAGAAAGCAGTGCATTGGGCCAGCTTGATACTGTACATTGTTTTCAGAGCTGGTAACAGGAGGGATATACTAGGAAAAGAACTGAAGGGGAGAACAAAATTGGGAATTCATTTATGGGACTGTGGGAGATGATGCAACCTGGAGCGCAGTGAAGTTTGGTGCATAATTTACTCGTGGGCTGGATTCAGACTGAAGCCTCTGGTTTTTGAATGATCTTGTCACAAGACCATTTTTTCAAATGTAGCTGAGTGATTTGGAGTCCTGCTGATTTTTAGTGTTCAGAAATCTGCTGTGAATTTTGTTAGTCAGTCAAGTGTTCAAAGTCGGGTTGAATGGGACTTTGAACAACCTGATTTAGTGGAAGATGTCACTGCCCAGGACAGTTGAGTAGATTTTTAGATCTTTATCTGCTGGTCCTTAAATTCCACCCAAACCATTCTATGATTCTATGCATGTATGCAGTTTCTCGAGTGAAGAGGTGGAAGGTGGTCAGTATAATTGAAGATTGAAGGGAGATGTCATGCATGGAGTATATTTATCTGAACTTGAACTTCATTTGAGCCAACTGTTAATATTGCAGACCTTATGAAATATGATTATTTTTATTAAATAAGTAACAGTGCTCAATAAATGTAAATAGCTAAGGATTTGTCTCCATGTTTGCTTTAAAATAACAAGCTTCCAGTGTCATAGTGTTGTGAGACATTGTCCTTGGGCTGTTGGTTTGCTGGGAATGCATATCATTTCTTTTCTCCTGAATGACATAAATTGGTAGTGTTTTATATGTAAATGCACGCTTTAGGTACTGATCTAGCATGCTTCTGCTTACCTCATAATGGATTATGAGATCATAGCATCTTTTGTTGCCACCCTTCCTGTCTCAGACTTTCTTTACTCATTTTGTACTCTGTTAACTGAATGATATTTAATTTCTTCAGCAGCAGAATAAATTATCCAATGCAAAATTAAATCAGTATTTAAAAGTTTTAATGTAAATACTGATGTTTCCTTTTGGGGTACATTTCAAGTAATAAAATTTCTTGTTAGATTTTTTAAACCAATTTTGGTGCCAAAGCATGTGGAAAGCTTATATTTGGCCACAGAAAACTGAAATAAATAGGACTCTTGAAGGGATTGGAAGTTTCCTTCACTTCTTGGCTTTGCTCACAGCAATTTTTAAGCATTTCACGTTATTCTGGCACCTTCATCCTATAAAAAAAACCACATACCCCTTTAAAACTCTGCCATTTTCCCTAATCCAAGAGCTCCCAAAGTAAACATTTTTTTTTCTTTCTTTGTAAGTGCTGCATTTCTTACACTGTTTTAAACTCCCTTGGTGAAACACAAGAGAAAACAGCACTACCATCAGTTTTTGGAGACAGCTGGTAGTATTTGCAAATTTGTGAAAATATGTGCTGCAGCCTTTTCCATAAGGAATTGAACAATTTTGTCCACTTCTTCCTTCAATTACACCCTCTATATTACTGAGAAAGAGTAATGAGAGGTGCTAAAGCAATAGAGGAAAAAGGGAAGAAGTAGAAGTAAATGTTGTTGCCTGAATGATGAAGCCCCAAGGAGAGTGACTACATTTTTCTACCTGTAGATCAGCTTACAGGTAGAAGAGTTTTCTTAATGGTTAGATTTAATTAAACTTTTTTTCTGTATTTTTCATTTTTGAGCATTTATTTCTATCTCTGTGATTAACATGGATTATACTGTATGTTTTATAATATTCTGTAGACTTTGCACTTGAGAACTTTTTTTACTCATTCAAGCAGTTCTAATTCCTTTTAAAATTAATTGAAGTGTGGAGCCAAATCACAATCACAGAGCTGTTGATTTTCCACTTTTTTAGAAAAAAGTACAGTGTAGTTCATGAGGGACACACTTGGAAAGAAAGAGAAAAGGAGAAGGAATGGAAAAGGGAAAAGGAAAGAGAAAATGAAGAGAAGAGGAGAGAAGGGGAAGAAAAAGGAGGAAAAATGAAATAGTTGTTTAGAATTTATTTAGAATACCTTAATTGGAAGGAACCTTCAAAGATCAAGTTCCACTGTTTGACCACCTCAGGGCTAAGTTAAAGAATATTATTGAGGGCATTATCCAAATGACCTGAATACTGACAGGTATGGAATGCCTTTTACAGCATTTGACTACTCTCATGGTGTATAAATGTTCCTAATAATATCCAGTCTGAACCTCCCCCGACTCTGCTTTGTTCAGTTCCAATGCATCATATCACCAGTTACTGGGGAGAAGAGTCCAGCTTTCCCTCTGTGCTTTTCCTCCTCAGGGAGTTACAGAGGCAAGCCTCTTCTTCTCCAGACTGGATACCCCAAGTGTCCTCATCCTCTCCTCACAGGACATGCCTTCCAGTCCTTTAACCAGGTAGGGAAGGGGAAAGGTTCACTCCACTCTTAATTCATGATCCATCCATGGGTATGGAGGAGTTAGTTTTCTGCTGAGTAGCATCACTGTCCCTTAATGATTAGGATAAATGGATTTCTTCTAGTAGTTGCTAAGATGATGCCCAATTTCATGGAAAAATAAATATCTAAAGGTGGGACTCAGCTGGTAAAGTGTCAGAGCTAGTATTCAATATTCGTTTTCCACATCCTGGTGAAAAATAGGCATTTACAGGGCGTACTTCCTAAAGCTGATACCCAAAGTAGCTTAGCTGAACTCAGCCCTGAAAATGCTTATTCTTCTCTATTGAATACAGCAGCAGTCAACAGTGTTTATCAGAAATGGAGACAGCTGTATTGTGGATATCTAGAATCTGGTAAGCTTTTTTTCTTGTGTCAGGTGTCTGATTTACAGGAGACTCTGAAATAGGGTAAGATGGCATCCATGTGTATGGAGATGATTGTTGCCGTGCACGTTCTGTTCATGCTATATCAACCCTTGCGAAACTGATCAATTACCTGATCAGGGCCAAGAACTGCATAACACACCAATATGATGAGCAGAAAAATGGCGTTTAATCACACGTGGCATCCTTTTAAGTACACTCGTATTCTACTTCGTCTACACCCCTAAGGGTGCATTGTCCAATTACCGAGCCAGGGGGCCACTATCCTGTGACATCCTGTAGCCTCGCTGTCGCCTAATACAACAGATGATAATTCTTCTGTTACTTGCAGCACAAGTATCAGAGAGTTGACTTGATAAGTCAACTTAAACTTATTATCCCTCCACAGCATATTATAACAAGTGTTAAATGCTGCCTGAGAGAGCAGAGAATTTGGCAAAGGAGTGGTTTTCCCTTGCTTTGGAGCTGTGAGTAGCTGTGAAGATCCTATGTGGAAAGTCCACAAGAGCAGCAGCTGGAGCAACAGAAAGCAGAGTGACAGTGAAATGGCTTGGCCTGATAAAGTCTCCATCCTATTCTTTCCTTTGGATCTCCTGAAGTTGTCATTTCAATGCATTTAAAAACTACATCAGAGGAAGGTTTACAGAAAAATGTGACAAAATCCTGTGAGTACTTGGGAAGAAGGTTCCACTTTTAGGAGGTTCAAATATTACTCAGTAGCAAGCCTAGCATAAGAGATGGCAGTGGAAGACTGGGGCAGATGTATGTCTCCTAGAGCGGATAGAAATTTGCCTGTGTTATCTCTTGTACCCAGGTCTTCAAGCTAGATTCCTTTACATACCATTAAAATAATATTTGGACTCCTGGGGAGGAGAAACTATCTGAATATTTCAAACCACTCTCTATTACGTGAATTAAGCTGTCTTTAGTGAAGCTATTTGCATAGTTGGATAATCTTGAAATGGCTAAGTCTTTGTAGGACTGGATCTTACCTTCTATTGCGAGCTTCATTTTATCAGGATATTTTTGTATGAAAAGTAAAAAAAAAAAAAAAAAAAAAACAAAACAAAACTTGGGAGTATAGGCTGAAAGAAGTTATTCAATCTGGCCTCTTACACATTTTACAGGTTTATCTTCTGCACTATTTTGAGTATATTATCTAACCTCCCTTTAAGTATTTCCTCTTGTGATATCTCAGAGGTCTCCCTTGGCCGACTGCCTCATTGATGAATAACTCTTATTTGGAGCTTTGTCCTCACATCTAATCTAAGTTTGTTATGTTTAGAGTGAACATTCTCTATGGTCTACCATGAACAATTCTCTCCCTTTCATCCTGCTTCTCTCAGTAACTCCTTAAGACTTCCTTTTTGTTTGTTTGTTTAAACGATATACTTCCTGTTATGTTTCTTATATTCTATAGCTTTCCTAATGTTCGTCTTTGATGCTTTCTCATCTTCACAATGTGAAGGTCTAAAGATATCCTAAGTGAAGCCTCAGCTTTCATATGAATGAATGAGCTATTACCTCTGTACTCCTAAGTACAGTTCTTTTAATATGTGTTATATATATCATTAGTATTTCTGATTCTTGTTTGCAAAGTCTAAAATTGCATTATAACTAGTTATAACTAGTTGTTTTACAGATGTTTTGGAACAACAGTTTGCTGTGTAAGTAGTGACTGGGACAGATCACTTTTTATCAAAAAACATTTATTGTCACAATATATGCATTCCTGTACTGTAGAATGATTTCCTCCCCCTCTCGTTTGGGAGCCCCATGACAGAAGCTGCTGTTAAGCAGTCCTTCAGATTCTCCATGTAACAAGGACCTGTAAAGAAAAACTTCTGCATTTTCCTTCTAACAGTCAGAACTCCCAGAATGTAAAACTTTGCCTGTCCTTTCCTCTCTTCCCTTAAATATTGATGTCTTTTTGCATATGGTTAGATTCAAACAGTGTTTTTGCCTGGCGTGGACTATGTAAAACTAAGGATCAAACTGATTCATATGTTCCACCAATAAATAATGTTGTTTCAGTCAAAATAATTTGCATACTATCCATTTTGATCAACATTTTCTTAGTCATATACCTTATTTTTATATGATTTTTGGCTAGCAGCCACCTCTCTCAGATTAAGGAATGCAACTGGAGAGTCAAAGCTAGGTGTAGTCACCTCTCTATGGTCAGTCAAGAGAGTTGCACCACTGTTGGGCCATGCTTATCTGCGGTGTGAGACACTGTAGTGTTTCTCTTCTAGAAACTACAGAGTAGCTTAGGCTGACTGCGGTCTGATTTTCAGTGTGTCGCTGCCTGTCATAGACAAGTAAAATGAAATCACAGAGAAGAAACACAGTTGTCAAGCTGTGACTCCCTCAGAAGTACTAGGGAAAGTGTGTCAACAAGTTGTTGTATGTTGCCTTCCAGACAAGCAAGAGAACACATGGTTCTGCACTGCCTCTCTCACCTCCTGCTCTGGATCACCTCTCTTTACTCATTTAGGATTTTGCAATTCAGTCATTTTTTTTTTCCTGTCTTCTGCAGAAATACTTGGGATGCAATATAAAAATTCAACTAACAATTATTTGTTTCAATTACAGCATCACCCTTCCCCTCCACGTAGCTCAAAATCACTTTACTGATTTAACTAATCTGATAGTTGCATCAGTTAAAATACTAAGGAACATTTCTGATAATCTCACTATTGGCACAACAAGCTGAATATGGAAGGTGCTGCAGTCAAAGACATCTTGAAAGGACTTTTAGCGAAAGCTTAAGGCACAGCTGATGAGCATTAGGCGTCATGGTTGTTACAAACCCTAGTGTTGATGTTGACATGAAGGCAGTTTCTGCAGTCTGAAGTCCTATGGTACTACAAATGAAGTGTTTTCAAAATGTTCTTCTTTGTATAGGCATTCTGAGTGTTCTTTCCCTGGACCCTAAGGAGTTTCCACAGTTCTTGAGAAGCTCTTTAATTGTCTGATTTATTTTCCAAATGCCATTTTAATCCACTTCTAATCTTAGTTAATAACAACATTGTAAATATTTCATTAACTTTTCCAGATAAAGCATTTAAACTCTTCAGGACCAAATAGCTCTTTTGCTGGATCTTGCGCTAATTGCTTAGGCTAATAGCACAACCTTGAGTTTTAAATGTATTTAATGGAAACATAAAACTCTCGTTTTATGTAAGCATGTTTCTGAAATCTGAAGAACACGTGGTGCAAGGTTAAAGATAGTAACTTGTTGTATTGCATAGCTTTTAATGATGAATTTTGAAACAGCGTCGCAGAGGAAAGCTCAATTTGTTTCCCAAGGGTCGATATAATACCCTTATACATTAGCCTTTAACATGTTTTGACATCTTTGTTCCTGTGTAAAGGTTAAGTAATATGGTCAAACTATATAAGAAATGCTTTATTAGTGAAGTAACTTGCATTAAGGTTGTAAAATTGAACACCAGATCAGGAAATAGTAAAAAGTAAAGGTTGTATCATAAAGTTAACTGATCCATACAGCTTGTGTTCCCCTGATAAGGTACATGCTCAGCTGCGTACAGTACGTGAAATCTGTTTCTGAGTGCTTTAACCTTTTAGTTTCTTCTTTCTTGTGTATTTTCATTTATGGCCTGAATCTTGGATGAATATAGGTTCTGAGATTAATTTTATTTTGCATTATCTGGAAGAAAAGTATAGCATAAAATGTCAGAAAAGCATATCAAAACCCCGTGCCTACTTTTAGCTAAGCGTATAAATTACTGCTGTGTCTATAGCTCTTGGTCCCATGTTTGTTTTTAGTTTGCCTGCTATCAGGGAGTTGCATGGTTTGGCCTGATGTGTCTTTGCATTCCCAATTATATTCAGGGAACTGGTGGCTGAGAGGCAGCTAGAAACTTCAGCTGCTTCTCAGACTCATGGTTGCCATATAGGTGCTTCTAGTGAATTTCCAGGTGAAGTCAAATTACTTCAGTGGACCACTGCTAAAGGTAATTTAGCACAACAGTTTGACTTTACCATGAGATGAGGTGTTTTCACAGGCCACTCTGAGGTATCTTCTGGAAAAAAAAGTGCAGCAAAGGAAATCACTCACTACCATCCTAGGCAGACTGATGCTTAGTGAGCTTCCAAACCCCAGTCACCTGGGAAAATCCCATCTTCCCCCTTCTTTGTCTACCTTGGATTTTACTGCAGAGCATGACATGATAATGGCACTGAATATCTCTTTGGCCAGTTTGGGCCAGTTGTCCTGACTATGTCCTCTCTTCATTTCCTGACTGTTCCCAGCCTACTCACCAAAGGGATGAGGCAGCAAAAAGAGCTACTCTGTGCCAAGCACTGCTCAGCACTAACCAAAACATTAGCACATTACCAACACTTTTTTAGCCAAAAATCCAAAATACAGAGCTATCCAGGCTGTACTATGACCGTTAACTCCATCCCAGCCAAATCCAGTATATTTCCCCTGCTTGCTCAGAGAAAGCTCTACTCTAGATTAGAGCATTTTGTTTGCATCTTTTTTAGATACTAGATCAAAAGCCTGAGCACAAATTTTGTTAATGCATCTGTACAGAATACCACAGTATCTCTTAATGCAAAGTTCACAGTCTGTGTGTATACAAAATTTTCACAGCAGGGCAGAAATAACACTAGCAGAGTTGGAAAGTTGGTAATATATTTGGACTTCTAGACCTTTTAGCTAGAAAATCTTCTGATATGGAAAGAGATGCAGCGTGCAACCGTACATCTCCGGGGTGATTTGTATGTTAAATGGAGGCTGTTAGAACTGAATCTACCTTATTTGTAAGGTGCTTACTGCTGCCACTCTGCCACTCATGCTGCTTGGTTTGAGGACTGGGTAATGAAGCTGAGAACAAACAATGAGCTATTGAAGGAGTGATCTTGCTGCAGTCCACAAGAACAGAGCATGCATTGTGGGATGCTCGATGATGCACATCTCTAAGGGAAACTGAAGATATAAAGAGGCAGATACCAAGATGAGGTATGAAATCATGTCAATATTAAAGTGAAAGGAAGTGTTGCCATTGAATTGAAAGAATCAGAACTTCAAGAATGCATTAACAGCTTAATTCTTGAAATTGGGGGGCAGCAGTTTTGCAATGAAACTTGAGATATCCCTGTTACTTTAAACTTACCTGGTACATTTAGTCAGTTTACTGAGCTGCTCAAGTGTGCATGATTTCAGCCCACAATGAACTTCAGAAGGCAACCTAGTCATCGAGTAAGTATTCAGTAAAAGGAGACTGAATCTACTGTGTTTCCCTTAGCTTTTAATAAGGGGAAAAAAAAAGTCAAGGCAGATATTTAGGCATGCACAACAAGATTAGGGCCAACATTGTTTGTTTAATAGGAAATATATTTCTGAGGGTATTGCACTTATCTATTCCATACGATCCAAATTCACCATGGGAATTTATACTAGATTTCCATTTCTAGGATAGCAATGTAAACAGTGGCAGGACTGTATATTTTAAAAATGGGCAGAAATACAATAAGGAAAATCCATCAGCCTTTTTATAAGAATATATAAGAGAAATAAATAAAAATTGTTTCTTACAAACCATCTTTAGAGATAAAGAAAATATGGCCAGTAAGGCACAGAAGTGGAAGTCAAGAGGAACACAGCAGAACTCTGATCGGTTACCAGATCCTTTCTGGGGCTGCTGCTCTACCGGACAAAGGTCGTTGGGCTAACAAATAGTTACTGTCTAAAAGCAGGAACTAAACTAACCTCAGTAAACCGTTTATATGAATTGTGCACCGGAAACAAGCTAATGACACCCTGAATGAGAGCGGTTATTTGAATGCTGAGCTTTTGCCAAAAATAACGTGGAGCGCTGCAACAAAGAAAGTAACACATTGTCATAACCTGCATTCATTTCTAACGAACCTTTTAAGGGTCTAACATTAAAAATAATGTACTTTAGATATCTGCTCAGAGCTTTTCTAGTATCCTCAAACTCTGAATGCAGACTCAGAACTACTAGAGCTCTTTCTGAAAAACAGGAGAGATTGGTTAGAAGGTAAATAATGTTCTCTTAGGACCTGCTTTAGATAATGCATTTATAGCAAAGTAGATGAAAGTAATATGCCAAGATTACTCTCAGCTTCAGGAATTAACCGGATTGCTTCAGGATTATATATATATATATATATATATATTTTTTTTTTTTTTAAATAAAAAAAACTTCTTAAAAGTAAAAAGGGTCTATGATGACTTACCATAAGTAACTGCTTTTAATGCTTCAGCAGAGGCATGAAGTGAAAGCGTAGGGTTTTTTTTTTTAATTTACATTTGAGAAAAAATAATACTTTACTGCAAACCTCTCTTTTGAGTAAAGGGATTATGTCTTACACAGGTAGCATATGTAGGACTTAGGGAAACTTTTCATGTTTTTTCTCTGCTGATATCATGGTTTGGTGATCAGTAGCTAAAGCATGAGGCATTGTGCCTGGCTGTAAGACCCCAAACTGATCCACAAAATGATGTTTGGGTCAGGTAAAGAATGTGATATCTAGTTGAGTTTTAGATAGGGAAAATAAAGTAGTTACACCTGCATTGAAGAAGCAGTAATAAAATCCTTGATTGAGAGAGCAGTCTTGGATAAATGAATGTGAAGTTTGTTGTGGGCTCTGAGTTGGGCAACAGAAAAAGGTCTAACCTAAGAACAGATGTCAGCCATACTTGAAGTAACATCTATTTTGCCATTATCTATTTTGCCCTTTTAACCTTTCATTGTTTTTGCACTTTTGGGAATCTGGTGGATTTTAATTGCTTGGTTCACGTGAAAAACTGATACTCAGTCAGGAACTGGTCACAAGCTCTCTGGTGTTAAGGGAATACAAGGCTGTATAGTCCACTGCACATGCTTTGTCATAACTCGGCAAGGCTGACATATTCCTATACTGTGAAGCCGTGAGTGAGTTATGTGTCCTGAAAGAGTCCCATGAAGACCATTACACCATGCCCCTGGCCACGTATTCTTGATTCCCTATGTACTGTATAGGGAGACTATTTTAGATATATTTATTGAGTCTTACAGCTTTTATTGGTATTGTTTTTCATTTTTCTCCACTTATAAGCCAAGCTCCTGCAGTATCAAGAGGTTGAATGTTTATGCCTCAGGGGAGAGGAAAATTATAATGAAAGAAGTATTGAAACTGTTAGGAGTGGTCATTAGGAATAGCTTTTCTGCACAGTATATTATTTGATGATCTCTAAGACATATATTACATGGGGATAAGAAAAGTTCTAGTCCACTGGGTAATGATAATTTCTAGCATTTGCGTGATTCTTCCTAGCCTTCCAGAGGTCATCGGGAAGCGGATTTTGTCTCTTCTCTGTTTTAAGTTATAAGTGATACATCCAAAGGAACAAATGAAAGATGAAAAAAAAAAAAAGATATGCTTTAGAGTTCAATGTACTGTTTTTAAACATCAGCCTTTCATCATTTGATCAAATCTTTTAACTCTTATTTCTTGTTCTGGTTTCATTCATCCTTTGTTTTATTTGTTCCTTATTGTCTTCATGTCTTTTGCTCTCTGTCCCTCTCTGCATATGTTAGTGTTGTGGCTTGTAGAAGGAGGGCCATAATGAATAGAGGAATCTTGAGTGAGTAGTATAAAGGGAAAAAAGCAGCATGACTTTCCCTATGATTAATTAATTGCTTCTTGAAGACATTTGAGTTGTGCTTGCAGAAGGGGTTTAGTGAGTAGTGGGTGGGCAAGAGGAGTCAAGTATACTACTGCTCTGCAGAGTGCGGTGCGTGCTTGTTCTCGGTATGCACCCTATCCGTATATCTCTGTGTGGATGGGTGTGTCTGTTAATGTATCACAATCACACCTCTCTGACAAAGACAGATCTATCACCAGAAGCTTAGCTATTACATTGTATAGAAAAGGAAGTAGAAAACAGTAAACAACCTTGTCTTGTACTGCTTTTTTTTTCCCATTGACAGCAGTGTTGCAACCCTTTTTCACGTAAACTTTGATACATGGCAGCCTTTCCATGTAGAAAACTGATAGAAATTATTTTAACACTATCAGAACGTGTACGCCTATTACCTTTGTGAACTTGTGTGCTTTTCTTGGAATAGAATGTATATGCTAAGGCGGGTGTCCTGTAAAAATATCAAGTGTTTAATGTAATGGTGACATAGCACTCAATATTGCTAAAGCTGTAAGAAATGGAATAGCTTCATAGGTGCTAAACTGTTGCAAAGGAACCCATTCTTCCCTCCAAAGACACTGAAGTGCACGCAGTCAAACTTCAGGCAGGCAGCCCCATTTGGTATTTGTGGAGTTAACCAAGTTAAGCTCTCTCCCCGCTAGCCTCTTCCACCAGGAATGCAATTAGCGTTCACCTATATAAGGAAACCTGCCAGGCGGCGGGGCTGGGGCTGGGGCTGGGGCGAGCTCCGCGCCCAGCGAGCGGCACTGCGCGGGCTGGACAGGGCTCGGCGGCGGCAGCAATAGCAGCGGCGGCAGCAGCAGCAGCAGCAGCAGAAGCAATAGGGCAGCCCAGCGCTAGGAAGGACTATCCCGCTTTCTTCAACTTCAAGACGAGGAGGAAAAGAGCCAGGGGAGCAAAAATGGAGAGGCAGGTATGTCGGCACAGAGCCCTGCGGCGGGAGAGTGGTAGAGAGGCTCGGGGGGCTGCCTGCGAGACTTGTTCCACAATTGCTGCTCCCTCCTGAAATGGCTTGTTGGGTTTTACAGAGGCTGCGAAGCAAAAGCGTTCTTCTTGTTTGCAGCAACATCTGTGTGCACAATTACTTTCACTTATCTGACATTCTGTGTGCTTCTAATTCACGTACACCTTCTTTTTACTGTGGAGATTATCAAACTTTCTTATCTCTGATGGAAAGCAGATGTGAGACTGGAAATGAGGCTGAGATGCTTTGCTTAACTCTACGAACCTCTGCAAATGCAGAATTTTATGATCCTGTCACGTCTGGAGAATGGTCCTTCACTTTGTAGTGTGAAACATGCTTTTTGTGAAAGGTGCGCTCCTTTAGCCCTTCCGGGATCTGAGTGTTCTTTATTGTGATGTGTGTGAATGCAGCCCAGACAGCATAGCTGGGATGCATTTGCTGGAATACAGGGAGTTCCTGCAGTAATAAAGCTTTTTTCAGTGAGTTAAAAAATAAACTGCAGGTACTGTTCTAAGAAATGTAAGCGAAACTTGTTCTTCTACAGTAGAGATTACCCCAGTTCACAACAAGGATGTGTTGCCTGGGAAATATTTGCACATTCCGATAACCTTTACAGGAGGTTCTGTGTAAAATCCTGAGAGAGAGAAAGAAGGAGGGAAAAGGTTTGTTCCTTGTAGATTTTGGTGAGGACGTAATAAAAAGTCAAGTTGAAAACTTATCTCAAACAGCTTTCTAGTTGGAAGAATGCTGCTGTGCAGTCCTTCAGGACAGTTAGTGTTAGCATCAGCACGTGAACTGCGGCAGCTCACTCAAGTTTTGTGCAGTTATGGTATAAAAGATAGGAATGAAAGAATACTTTGAGTTATTTCTCTGAGAAGTGCCTTCTAAGGAAAAACCACACAGAACTATTCAGCAACAGGTGGAGGTTATTTTCAGAATGATTTTCTGATCTTAGCAATTGGTAGACATAACACTGCTTTTCACTAATTTTCATTGTTAATCATATTTAAGTGGGCGCATGCATGATAATGCACTAGTTATGGGAGTTACAGCTATCTCTCTCCTGGGGACCAAAGTATGAAAGTAAAGTACAGTTTTACAGCTAAGGGCTTAAAAGCTTAGAGTGAAGATTATTGTTATTTAAAAACTCTCTTCCTTATAAAATTTTTAATTTTTTATGAATGAATGTCTACTTGGAGTTTGTAATGCGACATTACTAAGGAGGCATCAGGATTATAATTCACTTGTGTTGATACATATTCTCATTCACTGACTTTGAATACTTATTGAGGTATCAGTGGGAATGACACACGACAGTAATTTCAGTAGAGCATTTTATAGGACCATCAATATGGCAAAGAAGTTAAACACTAGACAGTGCTTCAGAACTACAGCTAGTGAGTTCATTGTCATGAAACATCTTTGGTCTAGGAGGAAGGCAGTACAACAAATACAGGACCAGTGGACCAGAACCATACATTCCTTTGTATCACTTCTCATCCTTCTGATTTTCAGTTCATATCATACAATAATAGAATCATTTGAGTTGAAAGGGATCCTTAAAGGCCACCTAGTGCAACTCCCCTGCAATGAGTAGGGACACCTACAGTTAGATCAGGTTGCTCAGAGCCCAGTCCAACCCAACCTTGAGTGTCTCCGTGGATGTGGCATCCACCATATCTCTGGGCAATATAATGTGAATTGAGTGGGAGCACAGAGGATAGATTTTAGCAGGGTTGTTAGTAATTAAAGTATGAATTTCAAGGGAAGGATAAGACACCAGATAAACTTACTCTTAAATCTCCTTTTCCCTAGTCTATCTAGTAAATTACATTGCCCCCATTCATTTGGTGTCTAGCAGTGCTACAGTCATTCATGGTCTTTTGGCTTCCCAGTGCAAAGTGAGATAGAACTCTGATTGAAAGCCTACACAGAATCTTCTGGGCTGGCATGAGCTTACTTGAGCCCAAGATCTGGGGTCTGGAGCTCAAGCCTTATGAGGAGCAGCTGAGGGAGCTGGGGTTGTTCAGTCTGGAGAAGAGGAGGCTCAGGAGAGACCTTATTGCTCTCTATAGCTACCTGAAGGGAGGTTGTAGTGAGCTGGGGGTAACTAGTGATAGGACTAGAGGGAATGGCCTCAAGTTGTGCCAGGGGAGATTCAGGCTGGATGTTAGGAAATACTACTTTTCCAAAAGAGTGATCAGGTGCTGGAATGGGCTGCCCAGGGAGGTGGTGCAGTCACCGACCCTGGAAGTGTTCAAGAAACATTTAGATGCTGAGTTGAGGGACATGGCTTAGTGAGGACTATTGGTGATGAGTGGAATGTTGGACTGCATGATCTTGTAGGTGTTTTCCAACCTCGGTGATTCTGTGATCTGTGTGGCCGTCCTGGGCTGGTCCCAACTGCGGGCTCTTTCAGAGAGATGGGAAGCACTGTGGGCACTCGCTCTTCACCACAAGGTTTCTTGTACCCTCCTCTGCCACCCAAAGCATGTGTAATGGTGCAGCTGCAAAGCCTGCACTATCACACTAGGACCTACCAAGAACTAGCATCTGCGCTGCTATTGGTTTTTTTGTTTGTTTGGTTTTTTAACTTGGTGCTGCAAGTGTGGTATTGCATGAGTTTTCATTGGCTCGGATGCACAAAAAGCAAGTCCTTCTCTGACCAGGATATATGGCTGGGAGATACATCCCAGAAAAAAATTTAACCTTGTTTACAGTAAGAAGAGGATTGCAAAGTAGATGAAGCAACTTAAAGTGAAGGATAGATCTTGTGTATTATCTGAAATCATGACAAAATCCAGTAGATATGGCTGGGTTTTACAATGACCCCTCTCCTTCCTGAGCTCTGGCAGACAGAATCACAGAATCACAGAATCACTAAGGTTGGAAGGGACCTATAAGATCATCTAGTCCAACCATCCACCTATCACCAATGGTTCTCGCTAAACCATATCCCTCATCACAGCATCCAAACGTTCCTTGAACACCTCCAGGGTCGGTGACTCCACCACCTCCCTGGGCAGCCCATTCCAGTGCCTGACCACTCTTTCAGAGAAGTAGTATTTCCTAATATCCAGCCTGAATCTTCCCTGGCACAACTTGAAACCATTCCCTCTAGTCCTATCACCAGTTGCACGAGAGAAGAGGCCGACCCCCAGCTCACTACAACCTCCCTTCAGGTAGTTATAGAGAGCAATAAGGTCTCCCCTGAGCCTCCTCTTCTCCAGACTGAACAATCCCAGCTCCCTCAGCCGCTCCTCATAAGGCCTGTGCTCCAGACCCCTCACCAGCTTTGTTGCCCTTCTTTGAACACGTTCCAGGGCCTCGATGTCTTTCTTGCAGTGAGGGGCCCAGAACTGGACACAGTACTCAAGGTGCGGCCTCACCAGAGCTGAGTACAGGGGGACAATTACTTCCCTGCTCCTGCTGGTCACACTACTTCTGATACAAGCCAGGATGCCATTGGCCTTCTTGGCCACCCAGGCACACTGCTGGCTCATGTTCAGCCGAGCGTCAACCAACACCCCCAGGTCCATTTCCTCTACACAGTCTTCTAGCCACTCCGCCCCAAGCCTGTAGCGTTGCTTGGGGTTGCTGTGGCCAAAGTGTAGGACCCGACATTTGGTCTTATTAAACCTCATCCCATTGGCTTCAGCCCAGCTATCCAGCCTGTCCAGATCCCTCTGTAGGGCCTCGCTACCCCCAGGCAGATCGACACTTCCAGCCAACTTGGTGTCATCTGCAAACGATCCTCTTGCAGACGATCCTCTTGCCCTAGACATTTGTTTCTTGTCCCTGTTAATAGGTGATGTGTTTCATTCACTAATTAAGAAAAAGGGCTAGCATTCGTTATGACCCCATTTAAAGATTAATATTTCCTCAATCAAGGGTTCTTCGATATCAGTTTTAGTAGTTCACAGTGCAGCAATGGTGTTATATTGGACTGCAGTTTGGAAATGGATACTCTGAACCTAGGCAAAGGTGCAGCAAGTTTGTGCATAAGCCTGTAGTACCGTCTTTAGTTGTGTAACTGAGACGGGACTGAAGCGAAACAGAAATATTTGAATGTGACAATCTGGAGTTTAATGCATGACTGAACTGGAATTTTTGTTTGTATGCCTGAGGTAAGCAGCACCGAATTATGTATGGGTATGACAACCTTTGAGTACTTGGACCAAATCCATTTTTTTGTCTCTGTTATATTACTGGTGGGTTAAATTCATGAGAAGTTTCACCCAGTTGCCGCTTTCAAAAGAGTGAGTGCTTGATGTATTTAGCATATATTATTGCTTTTTTTTGGTTTAGAAGTGAAAATTGTAAATGTCTTAAACATTTTTTATGTTTCGTTACCTGTTCATCCTACAAATAGAAAATGGTCTATATGATTTCTAGACTTAAACAAAACAATCACTGCATGTATTTATTTTCTTTTTCTGACTCGTGTGCAATTTGAAGCTGGGTGACCCTACACATTGGCAAGAGGAAGCTAGGCACATCATGCTTTTGCCTGATACCTCTTATCATTTTTCCAATAAAAAGAAACACTGGTTTTCAAAGGTGTAACTGGAGAGCTAGAAATAACAAATGACCATGCTGTATTAGTTGCATGCTCACTTTGGGGTTTTGTTAAAGGCTTTTCCACCCCATTATGCTATCATTCTGTAGTGTAAGCGTTTTATATGGCATGTGTGATTTCATTGCCCTAAAGTGACCTTGGGAAATTCCTTATTTCCCCTGATACACATGTCTAGGTGAAAATTGCCCTCCGCAGTTTAGAGCTCTACGGAAGGAATCTGGAAATAATGCAAGGAGGAGATTGAAGTCCAGAGTGAGGTGTGAGCTGTTCTTCTGAAGCATTAATTATTTTGCATGCACTTAAATCTTTGCTTTGAAGACAGATAAGATAAGGCAGCATAGGAAGGGCAACCTGATTCATCTGCCTAATTTTTCTATCTAGAGATCCCATGATCCAGAAGAGGTGCGTGTTGTGTGAGATTTACTTCTGTCTCCCTCTTGTTCCAACTATGAGTAGATGTATCTGGAGTTTAAAGTTAAAAACATAATTCCAAATCTGAACTGCATTATCTAGACCAGCTGCTGTCCTCATTCCCCAGCGCCTGGCTTGTCTCCACTGAGCCACTGAGTTTGAGGATAAAGTATGATGACCACAGTCTGCAACCACAACCTAAAATTGAGACATTGTGTTCCCAGCTAGAAGCCTCTAGCCTAGCCTAGTACTGCAGCTTCTGTGCGCATGGGTGCCTGGGAGCCATGCGAATGCTTTTAGCCTGGGAAGCTAAAAGCTGGGCAGTGTAAAGCTGCGCTTTGTCAGATCAGAGGATGTTGAGCTGGACCCTGGATTGAAAAATGAAGTCTGCAGCATCTGTGTATTTATTCACTAATGTGTAACTGAATTGTTTAGGAAACAAAAAATGGAAGTATTTTAATTAAAAAGGGTTGAGAAACATAAAGCATGACAAATCTGTGATAAAGATGTGGAATTGCAGTTTTCTCATACTTCTTGTATGTTTATTCAGTCTGAAAAGTTCAGAAAACTACTGGGCTGAGGATTAAACTCCCCAGATTCTCCGGTCTTTTGTTATCTCAAAAACAGTCTGCTTTCTGCAGGCTTATGTGTTGAATTCATTTGTTTCTGTGTTAATTCCAAGTTATACTTCAGAACTACTTATCAAAATTAGAGTTTTGGAATACACGCTACTTGGAGACTCACACAGGAAGGCATTGAAAATATGCAACTTGTTTTAGAATCTGAGTTTACCACCTTCTTAGAAAATATTTCCTTGCTGTTTGTTTTTTTTTTTTCCTTTCATTAAAAATACAGGCATGAAATCTCATTTTTGATGATGTAGCAGATAGCTGAGGGAGTACAGAGATGCTTCTTGGCGTATCTTGTGCAGTTCCGTTTTATTATTTGCATGATAAGTGTATTATATGCTCAGCAAATATTCGTGAACATACTTGAAGTTGAATATCCAGACATAAACAGATGCATGTTTCCCAGCGTATCTTTGTCTAGGACTTTAACATATACTCAGATTCATATGTTCCTAAATTCTCTGCTCAATTTGTTAGTAAAAAAAAAACTATTACTCTCATGTGATACTGTGCCCATAGGGTGGAACAACAGGTATTTGCTTTTACCTATGTCAGTTAACGCTTGTAGCATTTTCCTTGAACAATTCTACATTTTTTTTACAGGTTTTTGTAAAACTCCTTCGAGCAGTGGATGTTCAATTTCATGTTTTTTCCTGTGGTACTGTCACTCAGTGGCAGTTTTGCCATTAGTCCTCTGGATGTCAGATTTAAGAAAGAGCCGTTGCTTTTGTTAGATGTCTTTCTATGAAGTTGTACGTAACTTCAGCTCCATTTAGGATTCAGTGAAGTTTACATTCAATGGCAAGAGCGAAATGATATTTTTGACACCTTGTGCATAACTCCAGCCATTCCAACAGGCTGAGAACAGCACTGTTTGTAATGCATGGGATTACAGAGCTGATAGGGTGTCAGCCTGTAAGTGTCACAACTTGTCCCCTGTGCTCTTCCAGCAATGCATGGGCTCCTGCTGCTGCATTTCTAACATTTCTGCTTTGTAGCTGCCCAGCCTGGAAAATTCCATATGAAACCTCAGGTCTGCTGAAGTAGATTTTTTGGGGCACATTTAATTCCTCTACGTATGAAACAACAGTAGTGTTCCTGCTATGTTAATGCTGTGAAACAAGCAATGGCTTTACTACATGGTTCATATCTTTGTTGTCTCGTTCACAAGAAATTCCACACCGTTTTAGCTGAGGAGTTTAGGTATTAGCAGTTAATTACAAATTCTTACCTTAAGTATGGCAGCATGCCACAAAGCGGTTTGGGATATCCTATTGGTTGTTGTTTCAAAGTTATGCAGCTGTGCTTAACACTCCAGTGGGCAATTCTGGATACGTCGTGTTTCGCCTTTGATATGTTGCCATACCACCACCATTAGCGCAGTGCTTAGACTGCAAACATCTGTTTGCTTTTATTGCACATGTGTTGCTTAAGATGTTCTGTTTTTACATGATGTAAATCACTGGACTCAACTGGCATTGTATGGTTTGTTTACCAAATAAAACTTAAACTGTGTCAGTAAAATATATGTCATATGGGATGACATATATGACATTTGCAGAAGAGAAAAAAGACAGTTTGTGGCTGCAGTCACCAATACTTCCAACAGTTCCAACAATTCACCAATAAGGTTTTTAAATTGTATGAAAAGAGTCTTGTAAATGTCTTTACAGAAGTAAAGATGGCAGTGAAATGGGCGCACATGCACACACCAGACGACAATGATGGGCATAGAGATATGCACTTAGCATTATAAAATAGAATCAGATAAAATCTGCATATCCTTCATTCCCAAATTTTGCCATACTTATGGCACAAAATAGAGCGAACACTTATTAACAGGCACTTGGCTTTTCTTATATCACTGTATATAGCTGACAGTGGCCTTTCAAATGAAAAAGTTACTTGGACTTTGAAGTTTAGCTGTTGATCTCAGCAACTCCTCAGCAGTACTGTGTTAGTACACTAGTGTCTCAGACATGTTTTGCTTCTAATGTGCACCACTGCACACTGCTAGAATGCAAAAAAGGATTGATTTGGTTTGGATTAATGAAAATGAACTCGGTGAAATGACTTACAGTTGTTAGCTCGCACTTTAATTTTAAAGGTTAACCCAATGTGCCTTGAAGGTTTTTGTCCTTATGTTTCCGTACCCATAAGAGTTGAATTTGAATGTTTTGTCTATGTCACATGAGACAAAGAAACAAATCATGAGGAGAAAATGGAAGATTACAGCTGAGTAGAACCGTCAGCTAAACAGTCCTTCTTTTCGTCACAGGCACTTTAAAGTTTTGGTGTGTGTAGAATTGCTGTATATTCAAAGATGAAATAAAAAGGTATTTTTCAATTGAGAATTGGTTTAGGAATCTGAAAAGTTTTATTTATGGAGTAGGTATCATCTGCAAAGTTTCTAGTACATCATCTACGCTGATTGAGCTAGAACTAAATTCATAAGAAGTCTGAGCAGCTGGCAAGCTGTTCAGAAATCAAAATAAAAGAATCAAAAGGAGCACAACTCAATATAGTTGGGGATGAAAATATAATTCAATGATAGAAAGTGGGGAATCATTCAGATAGAAAGAGTATCTGCAAATTAGAAAATGAATGTGAGTCACTGATGTGACAATATTGAAATGTGAATATGTCATTCTGGCACTCATTACTGATGATATTGTATACAAGAGGATGACAGTTAATTATTTTGTCCTGTTCTACTGTGATAAGCCCCCAGCCTGAATTTTTCAACGAGTTTTATACGTGATAAATATATAGACAAACTGGAGATAATCAGTTGGAAAGCAAGTGAAAAAATGTAACAAGAAAACTTGATAAAAATTGCAGAAGTTGAGTATGTTTTAGATAAAACTAGAATTCACAGAGTGTCCTGTGAAAGGATAGAATTAATAGTCTATCCCTGCCTTTCCCTGCTACACCAGAAGATCCTGCTTGCCCATTGCTGTCTTCATGTGAGAGCAAAGGGTGAAGCTGGAAGCGTATGCTTGGAAGCCAGCTGGAGCTGGAGAGACTGCTACAAGTGAGCAACTCAAAGTGCTAATTGCAGAAATTGAGCTTGGCAAATCTCCATCTAGAAAAGAGAATAAACTGTACTCTAATACACAAGAGTGGTTAATTGTTCTGCATCTCCACTGAGGATTGAAAAAAATGCCATTTGCAACCCTGGTGGTTTTGGTTAGATTTGAGTTACCTAAAGAAGGTGCCACACCTACCTTTGGAGATTTTTCACTGGCAGAGGAAATACATACCAGCTTTGATCTGTCATCCTCCTGGGAGAAGGGAAGTGACTTCACGTAGATTTCTTGAGACCAACCTTTCTATCTTTGATTCCTAAGTCATTGTTTGTATCCCAAGCATGGAATCTGAAAATTCTTCTCAGTTTCAGGCCCCATGTACCCTATGGCCATGTCCTAGCTGCACAGAAGTGCCTAACTTGGGCCTGCATCTGCCCTTTATCTCCACCTCATGACCCTGATTTCTGTTCTCTAACCATGTGGTGTTATGTCAATGGAGCAAGACTCTTGGATGTCTCACAGGTGACCCTTATCTGAGGCATGAACTGGCTCAGCCCTAGACTGGTATTGTATCTACAGTATAATGCTGCCATGTTTTCTTCACCCTTTCTAATGCTATAGACTCATTGCTTAGGAATTTGGGAACTTCAAATAGTTTCTTTGCTTTTAGCTTCCACCCAGTTATTAATCTTAAGTGTCATAACCAAGACCCCTGTTTAACACTAAGCATTAAGTAACAGTAAATGCAGAGAGACGTGAGTGAATGAAAAGCCTAATGGAATCATACAAAAAAAAAAAGTGGGAATAGTTGCATATGTGAAACTATTGCCATTTAGTCTACAAAATACATACCTTTTCCTCTTATTACTGCATTGCATAATCTACACAATAAAAAACAGAGCACAACAGTCTCTGTAGATGTAAAATAAGCAAGAATACAACTACTGCAAATAAATGTGGGGAAGTTAAAACAAACAAATTTTTTAAAAACCACCACCACCAAGAAAATGAACAATCTTGTGTTAGTGCAGGTGAGGAGACTGTTCACCCAAGCACAGTATCAAAGTAGAAATAGTTCTGAGAGTTACAGGGCAAGGTTCTCTTTGGACAGTACAGTGGAGTGTTCGATTTGTTTTGTAAAATGTGTTATTGATGTGCTGCAGGCAAAAAAAAAAAGTACATTTCCCATGGTTATGTAGCAGTTCTCAGTCATTGATTACTGTCGATCGATGCTGTATACTGTAGTACAATATCCATTAACCTCACAATGAAGATACAAGGCATAACATTTGATCAGTCAGGTCCCGGATTAAAGTCGATGATCCAAGCGAAGGAGAATGTAAAAATAGAAGGAGATAAACATGTAAATGGAAGTGAGATTGATTTCTTCTGCTTGATACTTCCCATAACCTCATTCGCATGAGTCAGCATTTCTGAGGTCGGTCATCTCATGAGATTGGTTAAACTGAATTCCTAAATGGTGATTGTGTTTGGAACACGAAATGACAAATGTTTAGCTTCCTAAAATTAGTTCATATATATTGTCAATTGTAAAAGATGGGTTTATAAAAGAGTTATTATGAACATTTTTTTTTCTTTCTAATTTTATATTTGTATTAGCTGTAAACGTCTTTAATATCATAAGCATCCACTTGAAGCTGTCCATCTCTTCACTTGTCTGTGAATAGGTTATTTGACTCTAATGGGAAGGGTGCAAAGGGATTGCAGTGGGAATATGTGCTAGCAGAAGAAACCGCTTTCTGCCTCAGAGTTCAGTCTTCCGTGCGTTCATGAAAAACATACATAGGCAGAGGCTGAATAAGCTCCCTCTCCTTCCTACTGCAGCTAAGAGGCTGTTTGTCAAAACCATTTTTCAGGCTGATATTTAGCCCAAATGGTGAGACCGTTGCCATGAATTTCACACCATGTGGATCATGACTAGGGACTCCATCTTGCAAGAGGGATCCCATAACACATTCTGCTCATTGCTGAAGGAAAGTTACTGTCTTCTTTCAAAGCGATCTCCAACTGAATCCATTTCTTATTCTGAGCGCAGGGGAAGGGGATGTTGGGTCAGGCAACCAACATATAACTGTTTGGAAATACTCATTTGGTGATGGCAGTCATTACTAGGACTTTCAGTTACTGTCTTTCAGGACTGGAGCATATTACACTTTAATTTGTAGGCAACATAGCTATCTGACTTTCATTTCTGAGGTTTAGAGTTTTACATCTAAAAATATTTTGCAAAAATTAAATCGAACCAGACTACTAAAATATTCAGTAATTGCGGGCAACTGCATGGCCATATGTCTATTCAAAAACAGCTTTTAACGTTTTGCCTGGAGAAAAATCCTCTTTAAAGTGCTTGGACAAGCTAAATCTAAAGCTAAAACTTGTTTGAAAGGTGACGTTCTTCTATGTAAGGTTCAGTAATTCTCCTGGATTATAACCTGTCAGTTGTTTTTTGTGTTTTTATGTGTTAAAGATAGATGTCAAAGTAGAAATGTAATGAAACGTGACAAAAAACTTTTGTACAGTAATGTGAAGTTATAACATTAATATTGAAGAAAAAACAACTTGTATCTTCTAGTGAGCTGGAACTCAGCATTTTGTCCATTGGAGTCATTAAAGGTAATATTGAGAAAGATATGTGCATTATGAATTAGGTTTGGCAGTGTTTAACTTCTAAGTGCGTGCTATGGGATCATACGCTTTCACTCGTGTCTTTTCTAGTCAGTACCTCAGAATAAGACCTATAATACAGAGGAGGAAGGGCCACCAGAAGAAATGCCTGCCCTTTTCTGGAGCTCAGGGGACACTTTTTGCTCCCAGGAATTGCTTCATCTGCCTGGGTTATTACTCCAGGTGCAGGGCAGAGCTTGTTTTTTAAGCACAGCTAGAGATGCTTTCAATTTGGTCTAGCTCAACTAGGAAATGCAAGATGCTGAAGGCCTTTTCCTGGCTAAGGGGTTTTCCAGTGTATGTTCAGTATTTCTGAGAAGGGCAGTGCTTTGGCCAAGATGTGGCAATATCTGTGCTGATATAAACTTATTTCCTCCCATAGCAGCTGTGCCACTGGTAGAAAGATGGTGCAAGAATCTTGACTTTCTGGTCTTACAGAAGGAAGGAAGCAGCGTGGCTTGTGGGCCTCACTAAGATCATTTTTGTATGTTTTATATTATACAGATGTTAATGAAAAAATCCTAAATCATTGAGTTAGGGTTTTTTTTTCCTTCCACATGGATGTCATAAACACGTGGGAGATGAAACGGAGGGAAAACCAAGACTAAATTAAAATAGGCTTTCCATAATCTTAAAGCTCTGTGTGAAGTTAGGCACCTCTGTAGGCTTCTGGCACTTGCTTTAATTTGGGCCTCCTAAATTATGAATAGAGGGAGACAGCAGCTAGGTACTGAGCACTAAACCAGATTTTCAGTTACCTAGGATTTAAAAAACAACTGATTTCTGAGTTCCATATCTGTTTTGGTATGGCCAAACCCTCTGGAAGTCAATGTTATCATTTACAGCTGATTCCTGTCTTGTGTTCAAGCTACTGTCTCTCTTTTACAGTAAGATGAACTGGGTCATAGCTCTTGAACGCAGTGCTAGAAGGTGGCAATATCACACTTCTCCACCTCAGGAGAAACTGTTTTCATGGGTTTTTCTTTCTTGTGCATGAAAAGTATGTGGTCTGGTCCTCTCAGAGCATTCCTTCTGGTGTTATATCTGACACAGCTACAGCTTCCTTTCTCTGAATGATCAGCAGGTGGGATTTTTTAGAGTAGTAATATTATTTTGCCTGCAATTTCTGATGGGAAAAATGGGTAATTTATGAAGCAGAAAACGTGCTCATTGGACCACAAGATGATTTCTTTCCTCTTGCAAAAATTATGATGCAAGATTTTAAGGCTCTGAAGACATGAATTAAATAGGTTAGTCCATGACAAGTGAAATTGTCCTCATTTTTAGAGACTACAAGTGCCTACTGAAATATCTCTATGCATTACCAAAACTCATCAACAGTAGTAAATACATTTTTGAGCTGAGGAAATTTTTTCTGTTTTTTTTTTTTTTTTTGTGTGTGTGTGTGTGTGTGTGTTTTCACTGTTTAATGACTGCCATTCCTTTCTCATGCTCTCACATGGACAGAAGTTGCATGCTCATGTACTGTTTTCACTGTAGGCTGTGCTTAATGCTTGTACCCTAAACATGATTTCTCTGTTCTCCATTGTGCTGACTTCATTTGTCTTAAGTTTCTGTGGAACTGTAGGAAGAAAAGGACTTTAAAGATATTGTAAAAAGAGAAGGGGTCTTGACTTTTCATGTCTTTCCTTGTTAGAAATCTACAGTTGGTTTTGGACAAAGGATTTCAGACAGTTGGCATCTCTCCAAAATGGCTCAGGGCTTTACTCTTAAAAAGCAAAATCCCAGGTGCAGGAGGCTTGAATAGCAAGATATTTAATGTTAAGTCTGTCATGTTTTATAATAATCTTCTCTGTTTTCCCCTAATGTAAGACAGGTACAACCCCAATCTAATAAACAATTGCAAGCACAAACACACTTCCTTTGTGACTCTCTTGGTATCACAAACACTGATGTGCTCCACTATTCATATATCTTGCGGAATATAAGATCGCTGATTTCCCACAAAAAAGGTAGAACATCTTTTTCTGCTTCGAGAGATATTCTTCACCATATATGTTGCAAGCCATTAAGCTGAAACAATAGGGTCAAGTATGTTATGGACTCCTTTTTCAGTATTGTGTGATTTTTCCAGTGCAGTGCTTATCTGCCTCATGCAAAATGATGGTTATAGAGCATACAATTGCCTGAGAAGATTTCAAAGGCATGAAGAAGGGGAATTGTTTACAGTGTTTCATGCCAGCGTGTATAACTGAATGAATATTACAGAAGCACTCAAACTGTACTGATCAATGTACAGAAATTAGTATATGGAGTGTGACAGTCTTGGGGAGAGATCTGTATCCAATTATAAATTCCTCTTTGCTTTATGAGTAACACTTATGTGGAACAGTCTTTCAAGGGAAGTGGTAAAGCTGTGTACTAAACCATTGGCAAGTGTACTGTGCAAAGTCTTTGAAGGCTCTTCAGAAAGCAGATCTGAAAAGAGTGGAGGTATAGATCTGATGACATAATGGAGTTTCCTTGTCTAAATTCTGGCTTGTATATTGACCATCGTGCAAACTGTAAAGTGCTGTCTCAGAACCTTTCAGATATGCCACATTTATAACATTCAGCACCGAACATCTTCCTCAATCACTTCTATTAGAGAATTTTTTAATTAACTAATTCTTTATTTAGGAACATTTACACAACAGAGATCAGAGAAAAGCATTTGCCATTTTAAATAGAAGTGGAGACTCTGAAAAAAGCTAAATAAGCAACAAATTCTGAAATAGCAAGTGTCCCACCCATTAGATCACCAGTCTGAGTGGTAAGAGACACCTGAGTCTGTCACCTTTCTTCTTTATCTCAGGGAGTGATATTAGAAACCACTGTGTGATTTGTAGATCAAATATGATTAGCATCTCAGTGGCTTGCTCAGAAATGCAAACAGCCACATTTCACACTTGCTACAGTTCCTGACAGGTGTGCAGCATAGCTCTGGTGTGTACTACAGATAAATATTGGGTAGTACCTGTGAGCATGAGAGCCAATGCCCTATTCTGAGAGTAGCTTGACAGTACTTAAATAGCTCATTTTTTAAAGTAATTATATATTTCTGGTTCATATCATTTTATTTATTATTTTTTTCATTGCTCATTTTCCATGGAAAACTTCATCTGATTACAACAAAATTTTTTCTAAGACTGATCTCATTTTGACTACACTCACTATGAAGAAGCTCTTCATTCTTAAGAGTGCCTAATAAAGCAGGGGATGTGGAGAGAAATGTAGGAGCCAGCTTCATAATTGCAGATTTGCTTGCTGTTCTCTGACCCAGGCTCTCACAGAACCAGGTTCAAGCTGATAATAGAATGGGACTTTAACCCTAAATTGCTCGTGTCTTGCATGACTCCTAATATTCAATTTTGAATGAAAACGTTCCTTATTTTTTCTTGAGGGATTCAGAGCACACACCTCAAGAGAGAGTCATAACCATTTTATGAGAGTCTGAAATGAATGAGGCTTGATTTCTGCCTTCTCTACTGTTTCAGACCACTTATATTACTTAGATGTTGAATGAGGGTTTCTGAAAAGAAAACTGTTTTCTGACTAGATCTCATTTTGCCAATACATAGTAATTTATCTCAATGGTATTTCTCCCTGTGTCTTTCTCTGCAGTAACTTGAAAGAAAGAAAGAAAGAAAGAAAGAAAGAAAGAAAGAAAGAAAGAAAGAAAGAAAGAAAGAAAGAAAGAAAGAAAGAAAGAAAGAAAGAAAGAAAGAAAGAAAGAAAGAAAGAAAGAAAGAAAGAAAGAAAGAAAGAAAGAAAGAAAGAAAGAAAGAAAGAAAGAAGTCTGTTGGAGGCAAATATGGTTCTACAAGGAAAGCATTCTGTTCTGTGAGGGAGGTTGAAAGGACTTTTTTTTTAATAATCTCAGACCAGTGCAGCATCTTACACGGCACTGCCTTTGCCTGGAGCAGGTTCCAGTGGTGTTCACTGTGGAGTCATGTAACCAGGTGAGCTACCAGCTTTACTCTTAGGATCATAGAATCCTTAGTGTTGGACAGGCCTTTGAAGGCCATCTAGTCCAACTCCCCTGCAATGAAGAGGGACACCACAGCAAGATCAGGTTGCCCAGGGCCTGAGCCTCACGCTATCTCAGAACTGATGAAACTGTGCAAAGAAATAGTGCATCTCACACACAAAGTTTCAATGTTTAAAAAGTTATAAAGAGTTAATGAAAGAGTAGGAGATTTGCATATAGTTTGAAAGAGCACTTCAAACTATTGTTTTCATGGGAAATTGGAGAAATAGCAGTAGAAGGAATTTAATTTATTACAGATATCACTTGCTGTGTTAGGTCATGTGGACCAGAACAGGGATTTAAGGACCTGAACCTGCAAACACTTATACACATGCTTAACTTTACTACCTAGTGTATTCCCATGTAAGGCAGTAGGTTTACTCATGGCAATAAAATAAAACGTGTAAAAAAGCATTCTTAGGAATGAAGCCTCATACTTGATTCTCAGTACATCAAGAAACCAGTGAGGGATTCTGTGGAGTGGATTAACAGACCATGCTGGAAGCTAGATGACTTTTTTTTGTCTGAATTTTGAATGGATGGCAAGGAGCCTATGTCTTGTAAACTGCAAATATCAGTAATACCTCCCTGTGAGTGTAGCAGTGAGTGAAGTCTAACTGCAAGGATGCAGGAAGACTGGAGTCTGTAGTATTTTACAGATGCTACCTTTTCACTGTGCTGTTCCTACAGGTTTTTTGAGACTGGCCCCAAAATGTTTTGACAGTGTTAAAAGCTGTTCCTCTCCCTATACCTATCACCATTTGCTAACCAGCATTTTCATGCAAGATTTGAAGTGGAATGTTGTAAAGTTATATGCTTTTAGCCTGTAAAACTCTGGACTCTGTCCAGCAGACCATTTTTACATGGCCTAGATACTTTTTAGACAAACAGGATCTGTACTAGGGTGCAAAATTTTAGACAACCGATGCATTCTTTAAAATAACTACAGATTGGCTCGTAGCCCCTCGTAGCAGCCTGTTAAGACTCCCCCACTGCTACCTGGGAACATATTTGTGGAGAGAGGAATTGTGAGTGCCAACAAAGTAACCAATTTAAAGGTAAGTTTTCTTTTCTCTGGCACTCTGAGAATTTCTTTGTAATTTATGAGCCATGTAAGCAAGATGGGTAAGAGAGTTTAACACTTCTGGACTGACAGGTCTGTAGTCTGAGTCTTCATTTTATCTGAAAATAAATATTTTCAGATTTATAGAACTCAAGTCTGACACAAGAGGTTTTTCTTCTTTTTTACCGATAGACTAACTTCCCAGCAGAAGTTTGTTTCTTGATATGCCACAAAGTACTTTAATTTGAGCCTCCCCCGGAAATGTTCTCCCGTGAGCCCATCTGGGGAAAATTCTATCCCATTTCTTTACAAGCATCTATTTGTTGCATTAATTTTATGTTCCTACACATTTCGTCCCTGCTTTTTTTTAGGACACAACTTCTGGATCTTCATTATTCTCTATCCCTTTTACCTGATGATATCACCTTGAATTCCCTCTATTAACTATCTGCTCCTCTCCATAGCCGCAGTGGTAGAAGATGAACTGTTGCTTCTCCACTGATGGATTCAGGTGGAGATACTATATCAGAAGAAAAAAGTATCAATCCTGAAGTGGGCTGAACGAAAGAGGGCTGGGTGGGTTCTCTTTTTCTCCAGAGTAAATTGGCAGGTCTCCCTTGTCTGTTGGTGTGAAGTGGCAAGGTTAACAGGGAAGATTTCTACAAGACAAGAGAATGTGGCTGGTGTTACTTTTCCCCTGACCAGCTAGCAAGGAAACATGGCTCCAGACTATCTGTTAACATAGAATCATCTAGCCTGGAAAAGACCTTCAAGATCATCAAGTCCAACCTTCTCAGAACATTCTTTACCCTGATGTTACTATTCCAAATTCTCAGCCTCTCCTATCACCAGGCCAAATTATTATCTCACCCTGTGAAACCCACGTGAGAGAGCAGGCGATCATAATTTTGCTTATTATAAACTGAGATGTAATAATCCTTTTGGACACAGCTGAGCATAAAGAAGAAACCTAAATTCTTGCATTTCAATTTTTTTCATCATTTATCCAAGACTCAAAAACTGTATAGGTCACTTGTAAAACTACTCAAAATCTTAATAATCACTGTAAGACAGCATTCAATTTACATGCCAACATAGAAATATGTTTCATTAAAAGAGTAAGTCAAAGTGAGTTGTGTTTACATACAATAATTTCAGTACTCTCCTAATTTCAGGAAAATAATACTTTCAGATATATCCATGTGTAATCTCCATGGCATTTCAGCCATGTGTCATTGAAGAATGAAAACTTCACCTGGGGGAATGAGCAATAGGCGTGGTAAAATAAAATAAATTCACCACAATGGACAAGAAATACAAGCAGAATGCAGACACACTCCACCGTCTGCCCATCTGCTTTGCTCCCAGAGCAGTGCTATCCCAGAAACCCCCAGGTTTCTTTAATCGCCAGTCTCTATCTGCCACTACATTCTCTTGCCTGTGGTTTTTCCTCTTTCTTTTGACTTGTAATTCCACTTTATGCATGATACTTGAATATTACACATCAAGAATGGTTCTTATGCATAGACATACCACAGGTAACCTCAACAGAGTTACTTCCTGTAGTCATCTATGCTTCTGGTAATATATCTTTGTTTTTCAAGTGTCTCCATAGGTATTGCATTTTCATCTTATGTATATCTTTAATAAAACCAGGAAACAAGAAAGACAGAAACTGCACATCTCAGTGAAATACAATTTAAATAAAGTTGTTAATAATAAATAATGTATTTAGTTTTATACTGCTGTTACCACCTATGCCTGTGATTATGGGCAATGCTCAGATTGAGATAGATAGATAAACTGAGAATAGCAGTGAGGCTATTAGGATTTTAAATTCATCAAGGTGTAAGAAGGTATCTAAGTTTTCTTAGATCTGAGATGGTAAATTTGAAAAGGGTCCCATAGTTTTCTCCATGAAGCAGCAGTTTGGCTTAGTACTCTTAATACTCCTTGCTAGATAGTAATCCTGTTGCTAGAGACACTAGCAGAGAATGAGAGAATGTCTCCTATGCAGCAGTGCTGCTGGATGTGAATTACTGCGTGGCTAGAAAGTCACTATTAAACTCAAGCCATTCTTTAATTCCAAACTTGCCTCGCCATTGAACTGTGTGGACACATGGATTTTTGTGCCAAGTTTGGCAAGTGAAAAGGTTAGAAGTCTTCGGTACTGTTATGCTACAAGTGCATTCCCTTCTGGTGCCATGAACAAGCTGAGGCAGTTACAAAGCTTGTTAAATCCCAAACGTGCAGACATATGGTTTTTCAAGTTTTTCCGTAACTAAGAAAAGCTGTCTCAGACTAAGCCTGCTTGGATTTCCTTGTGATGTGCACCATGGCTCTAAAAAGACAGGTGAGATCAGACTGCTTTTAAAATCGTGGGGGAGTCATGTAGTCAAGCTGAACCTTTGCAGGGGTGATTACATGCCTTGGCCCCTCAGAATACATAGGCAGAACTATAGTTCACCTCCAAAAAAAAACCTATGAAATATAACAAGACCAGCTGCTTGCCAGTGGTTTCCATGCCATAGGAGACATTCTTCTTTTGTCTCTTTCCTTCCAAATAGAACCTGAGTTTGATCACAGTAATTATACCATGGTTTACAAGGTTGAGCTATATGTCAATATATTTATTTCCATATTTATCCTTCCTTGCTTTCTAACTGTTATTATTTTTTCAAGTAGACAGATCTTGGATATGTCTATATTCTTAAAGTGGGGTCTATTCTGGGGGGCTAAGTGTAAGAGTTCTCATGGATAAAATCTGGATAAGCAGACTCAGGAGGAAAAATATCACTGAGTAGCAATGTGGAACCATAAGAAAGAGAGAAAGTCTGAAAGCAATGCTTTGTAGTTGCAATATTACTTGCCTTGTAAACTGTTTCAGATCATTATCAACTCAGTGGTATCTTTTAAAGACTGTAAAACAAACTTGACAATTCTTTTCAGGGTTTATAGTCTTGTAGGAGAAAAATATGCTTTAGATTATTTATGAATAAGATCGTAGTATAATTAAGTAAGGGTGTGACTTGGCCCTGAGTTCCAATGAATATAAAGAGAAGCTGTGCATGTGCAGTGAAATGCAGAATTTGACTGTTTACGGGTTCTACTCTATGGAAAAAAAAAAGAAATTTCTTTGTTGGGGGTATTTTCCATAGCTCTGTCTAATAATAATTACGTGAGGTGCTTTAGTTTTCCATAGGCTGTGAAAGTTACTGGCAAAAAATAAGCTGGGACTGAAGCAATATGAAAATCCTTTGTTAATCAACTTCACAAATTTCATTGCTAATTGTTATTAAGGTAACCCACAAGAAATACAAAGCGCTGGTTTAGTTTAAGAGTAGAGACATGATAAATGGTAAAAACGAACACTTGACTAAAAGTGTAATCATTATCTCTTGATTTTTATTGGTTTGGTTTTTTTTTTTTTTTTTTTTTTGAGACTTTACCATATTAAGCAAGCAAAATGCGGAACATCTCTCGCAGTGTTTCAGTGGACAGCATGTAGTACTGTGTAAAGTGACAGTGTCCAGGAAGATAAATGTATGGAATTACTCCGTGAATAGAAAGGAGATGGTGGTACAGTGGTTTTCCCCCAGGCACTGAGTTTCAGAGGTGCTGTAATCGTTGTGGGCTACAGTGACGGTACTGTAATTGCAGAAGTAGCAATTTGCAATTAGATGCATTTTTGTGTGAAATGTGATAAATCAAGGAGCAGAATTTGTCAGGTATCAATTTCCTAACAGCAAGAATGCATGGCTAAAAGAATCCCAAACTCTCACAGCTGAAATCACTGTTTCCTTACGTTTCTACTCAGTTCACAAGAGAAATATTAGAACATGGTTCCTAGAAGGAAGCGCTTTTGGGGTTCTTTTTGTCTCCTTTAGAGAGAACATTTGTTATAGAATCATAGAATCCTTAGAGTTGGAAGGGACCTTTAAAGGTCTTCCAGTCCAACTCCCCTGCAGTGTTTGCAACTCCCCATTTTTGTTTGTTTTTTCCTTATTTTTTAGTTTGGTTCCCACCCAAAAGTAAGTTATTAAGCTGCTATGGAAAATCTCCCTATCAAAACACCAGACAGAACCTCTCTTGCTTTCTTTTTGTGGAAGCGCATGAGTCACCCACCTACACAGCATTAATTTCTCTCACCCTGGGAAGCGCTCTGTGGATTCAGGGTTGAACTGCAGTCTGCACTCAGAGCCTGGGGTGCTCTGCCACTTGTAGCCCACCCAGCAAGCCCAACCCATGAAGATGTGGATGATGAAGCTCCCCACAGACTGCCTGATGTGGGGTGAGGGCCCAGGTCTCAAGAAATGCCAGATGAGCTCCTTGACCCCCTGGACGTGTAAGATGGTAAGATGGTCTCTCCTGTAAGGGGGAAGCCAGGTGCTAGTTGTTTGCTTCCTAGATGGTGGTCCCAGAGGCCTGACTACAGGAGTGGCTGACCTGAGGCCAAGGTTTACTTGCTCTGTGTGTTTCCCTTGCCTGAAAGGGGTTTGGCTTACTGGAGTGCAATAAAATTGCTAGTGCTTGAGCATAAAGTGCAGGTATGGTTAATCTGTGAACTGTCAGACAGAGGCAGCAGCAGATAGCTTTGGTGGGTGCTGGGTCTGCTCCTGACCCTGGCCAGCAGAAATAAGTTTCCTTTCAGAGTGGCTCTGAGTGGCAGCAGGGGAGCAGCAGGGAAACAGGCAATAACTATTATCTTCCTGCTGAAGCGGCTCCAAAGTCAAAGCAGGGATTGTTTAGAGACCGTTAATTAAGCTAAGAACTATTAAGAGCAGGAGCAAGGTAGATAACGAAAAAAAAGAGAACTTTACAGTCCTTTATGCTTAAAACAGTTTCACTTTTTGATGTTGTGTTTACTGGGAGAAGCATTGTATTCATAGTTGGAGCCTACAGTTTGTTTCTGAAGGTTTTAGTTTATAAATGTACTGCAGACATCAAGGGAGAAGGCCCCGATGATGGGAATTCCGATGCGGGGGGATGCTTTTTTTATGGCTGCAGTAATATTGAAGAAACATTTAAATTTATGGATAGAAATGTATGGCCTCTCTTACTTGTTAACTTCTGCTTTATAAAAACATACTTAGGCAACCTTTTGTACACTTCACTACACAGTTGGGTTTAGATATGTTCTTGTTTTCGGTATTTCATATAGATGTAGTTCCTGGGAACCTGAAAAGCCACTTCAGACTGAGGTTAAGAGAAGAAGAAACAATCATTATCTTCACTTTACAGGGGAGGATTTGAGATTTTACAAAGAGAGTCTCTGCCTCTACCAAAATAAAAGTTAATTGGCCTTTGATAAAAAAATTCTGTAGATGAAGCAGGAAGCTGAGCCCATATCTCCCGGTAGTAACTGAGGATAAACATGGATCAGTGTTGTTTATCCACCTCTTATCTTGGCAATGTCTTATATGAATCTTTCTAAAATAGGTAACTTGATTGATTTATCTTTTCCTTAGTTTTAACAGCTTTGTTCTTCTAAGACTTGAGCATTAGTATTTGCCCTTCCACACTCCCAGCACTTGGTTCCTTCGCTGAAATTCAAAGCAGCTTATAATTGGTTTCTTGACTTCAGTTTTCTCTTCTGAAAAGACAACTTTAGTATTCAGGACAAAAGGTGACAGAAAGAAACACTTCATATGTTAATCAGTCATGAAACCCTAATTTACTGAATAACCTATGGAAAACCATTTGTTCCTTTTTACCATGTTAAAATTATCTGCTGCTAGCATCAGTAAGGCAGTTCTGCAGCTGGAGTGAGCTGGTGTTGAGAGAGCATGCCTGCACTGCGTGAGGCTGGTGGTGAGACCAGGCGGTGCTCTGTACCCTGGGGTCATTTTGCCTTTGGAGCATCCTGCGGCATGGGGGTGACACTGCTGGCTGGGGCACCACGGTGAAATGTAATGCCAGTGCATGGACATGCCAGTGCATCAGTTCTTGGGTAAAAAACTGGGTGGAGGGCCTGGCCCAGAGAGCAGTGGTGAATGGAGTTAAATCCAGCTGGTCACAAGTGGTGTTCCCCAGGGGTTGATATTGGGGCTTGTGCTGTTCAATATCTTTATTGAAGACCTGTACAAGGGGATTGAATGCATACTCAGTAAGTTTGCAGATGACAGCAAGCTGGGAAGAAGTGTTGGTCTTCCAGAGAGTAGGAAGGCCCTATAGAGGGTTCTGGAGAGCCTGGATAGTTGGGCTGAAGTCAAGGGGATAAAGTTCAACAAGACCAAGTGCCAGGTCCTGCACTTTGGCCACAAAAGCCCCCAGGCAATGCTACAGGCTTGGGGCAGAGTGGCTGAAAGACTGTATGGAAGAAATGGATCTGGGGGTGTTGTTTGATGCTTAGCTGAACATGAGCCAGCAGTGTGCCCTGGTGACCAAGAAGGCCAATGACATCCTGGCTTGTATCAGAAATAGTGTTGTTATCAGGAGCAGGGAAGTGATCATCCCTCTGTACTCACCGCTGTTGAGGCTGCATCTCGAGTACTGTGTTCAGTTTTGGGCCCTCACTACAAGAAAGACATGGAGGCCCTGGAGCGTGTTCAGAGAAGGGTAATGAAGCTGGTGAGGGGTCAGAGCACAAGTATTATGAGGTACAGCTAAGGGAACTGGGATTGTTCAGTCTGGAAAAGAGGAGGCTCAGGGGAGACCTTATCGCTCTCTACATCTAGAAGGAGGCTGTGATGAGATGGGGATCAGCCTTTTCTCCTGCACAAGTAGTAATAGGACTAGAGGGAATGGCCTCAAGTTGTGCCAGGGGAGATTCAGTTTGGAAGTTAAGAAAAATTCCTTCTCAGAAAGAGTGGTCAGGCATTGGAAAGGGCTGCCCAGCGAGGTGGTTGAGTCACTGTTCTTGGAGGTCTTTTCCAATCTTGGTGATTCTATATTCCTTCCTGGCCCTTCCATCCTATACATCTCTGCACAATGGGCTGGGTGAGGTAGAGATCTGGCATTGATTTGCTTGGTACATCCTGTTTCACACATGCCTTCTGTTGTGAAAGCCCCTGCTGAATAGTCTAGTCCATCTGTCCCAGGGGTCTAGAAGATGGCATCCATCAAAGTAGAGGTTATACAAAGAAGTTAACACTGAGACACTTGAGATCACCTTTCCTGTTTTTGGTTTTGTTTTTTTTTTTGTAATTCCTGTCCCTCCAGTTACAATCTCCCTGCAAGATCCCAGCTATTATCTGAGCTACTATCTGGTCTGAATTACTGAGAAGGAAGACTTTTTAGTGCTGGGAAGGAGTTGAAAGAAATGTAGTGCTGATATGAGCAACGCAACAAATGTGCCCAGTGATTTCATCCCATTTTTCAGTGGGAGGAAAATAAATTCCCCACAGTGGCATCTGTGTTACCTGAGAGCCCCTGGGCTGGCCAGGGGGTAGGGATGATGTGAGGATGAGTACTAGAGTAAACAGCCCGGGGAAGCCTCATGGACTGGTTAAATTTCTTAAACATCACCTTATCTGTAACACAGACAGGCATGCGTAATGACTCATGGGAACATACAGTTCTTTACCATGGCTGAACATATGCCTTTATTAATGTGAGAAAGACAGAGTTCTATTTCAGTCAAGCATAATATAATTTGCTGTTAAATTCACAGTTACACTGAACTTGTATTTGTACATTTGGTTTTAGTTTATCTCAAACTGCCTTGCCATTTGTTTTTAGTTGATCTCAAACTGCCTTGCCATTTTTAGGCCTTAAATATTTATAAAATCTATAGAAATCTTTCTTCTCTTCTTTCTTTCTTTCTTTTCTTTTTTTTTAACCTACCAAATGATTCAGTGATACATATCTGTTATATTTTTATAAAGCACGTAATTTTTTATATTAAAATAGATCCAAATTCTTCCCCCAAATGCCAGTTGCTAAATCTTGCTAGTGAATAAACTTGTAAAAACAAATTAGTTTTCCCATACATAAAAGAGAAACATATTTAAATTCATACTTTCAGTGTCTTATAAACGAGAGATGTGAAATGAAGCAAGACAATGATATTGGCTTTGAATTTCACTTTGAATGTAAATATGAATTTAGTTAGGCATTCAATTAAAATATTGGGTATAAATATACAATCACTGCACACCAAGGTTCCCTTTGAAATATAAGAGATTTCTTAAAATTTCTAGAAGGATGTGCCAGCCTAGATGTGGATTACAAATAAGAGTTATTTGCTAATATAACTATATATATCTACCATATGACTTTACAAAATACTTTGCTAACTGCCATGATATTATTCACTTTTAAAACTCAAGCATTAATTACTTTGCTTTCCAAAGTGCCAAATTATTTTTCCCCATGCAGATGTACTTTAAGTCCTCAAACACTAAAACAATTAGGGAATTAAAGCGAGGATTAAAATTGTCTCAAAATTAGTTTGCTGGCATGATTTTAATTAAATTATAGAGGAATTCTTAATGAGTCTCCAATTGAGAAAAGTTTATTGCATGTTCTTTTTTGTGTGTCTCTCATACAACAGTTCAACATTCTTTTAATTTGTGTAATTAACTTAAATTCATGTTGCCTTCTCAGGATATTTTTCTAAGCCTTGAGTATTTTGGAATACAAGTGACACTTTAATTTGTTTAATATATTAAAAATGTAGGCACTCTGTGTTATTGTGTTGGGTTTTTTTCCTTCTCTCTTTCCCATTATTTTTAATCAACTGCAGTTAAAAATAACCACTTAATTGGAATGCCTCCCACAACCACTCACTGCCCCAAATAGGATATTACCTGGCTCAGATATATTAGGACTTTTTTGTTGCCGTTTCCTTGTAGCTAGAAGAAAACACTTATTTTCCTCGTACCATGTTACAACACATGAGCCCAACCATCACGCACCTTAGGAGAAGGTACAGCGTGGTTATTTCTAAAATGCCTGCACTTAGAGGACAGGCTCTTCTTGGCAGCGATCGTCTTGTATTTTTTGAAAAATTCCTGGTGTGCTGGTGGATGGATGTAAATACTGTGTGTATTTTTCATGTTCTCACTGTTGGAATGCTCAAATTGCATTGGGTGGTTCCTCCGTTAGATGGCACTGCTTGTTTCGGTGGTGCTGTTAGTCACTCTTGCTGTGTTAAATTGAACGTAAGTAACTTTTTAGAGGTGTTCTTGTTATAAGAAATAGTCTCTCCATGTGGGCATTAGTTCTTTGTTCATAACAGGCTGAGGAAATCTTTTTCTTTGCTCTTGCTCTTTTTTTTTTCTATCTGAACGACAGTTCTGGAAATGCAGAGCAGTGGAAGGCCCGTGGATGGTTCAGGTGAGAAGAACTGTACACATCTCTGTCCTACCACTCTGAAATAAAAAGGAGTTTTAATTTCATATAGAAGATACGAGCCCCTATGACTTGAGAAACCAAACCTCTGGAGAATGTCTATTCATTGTATAATGGCCATGTTTAAGAAAAAATTTCCCTTAAATTTTGGAGCACACAGAGTTACAGAGCTTGCTCTGGGTCCCATACTCCTGAAAGAGGAGTGGGGAAATAGCTGGTTTCTCATGACTGAGTGGGAACCAAGCTCTTACATTGGTGCACCTGCAGTTTGACCTGTATTGTTAAGAAGGGGAGCAAGGGAAATGCTCTTGCCTTAATGTGGATGGAAGCCCCTGGGTGCGGTGGCGCAGATCCCAGAGAGAGCTCCCAGCCATGGTTCTGACCTGGCACAATCTCCAGCGGGTCCTAGGCACTGGTTTGGGTGTTGGAAAAAGCCGGGGGTGAACCTTATTAAGAGCTGTGCCTGCAGTCACCTTGTTTTGGAGGTTAGGAAAATTTAATAGTGTGAATGTGTGTTACTCCATGCTCGTTGGCGTCAGTGCCAGAGAAGAGTCCCACATTCCTTTAGTTGACTCATATCTGTAGGCACTGTATCCTAACAGAGCGTTAAACAAGTGGGAATTTACCCTGTCTGGATTCCTCAGCCCTAGCAAAGCAGTGACTTTCAGTGGTGTACCTGTGAATATTTTATTGTACGTGCTTTTGGAAGTATCACTGTTCTTGACTGCAGCTACAGTGCTTGTGTTATGAGAGTCTGAAAAAACTTGTTTAGTCAGGAAAAATAAGAGCAAATGAGATTGGAGCTCCGTGCTGTATTTAAACAAGAAGATAGTATGACTCTGTAGATAGTATGACTGGTCTATGTAGAGGGAATCATGGATCACCACCTGGCTTTGTTATTGACTCTCAGGGTGACTTTGAGCCAACTACTTCATCTTCAGTTTTCAAAAGTGAGTAATGATATTTCCTGAAAGCTGGATACCCTTCGTGATGGTCTCATAATTCAGTCCCTGAAGAGGTGGCCTCTCATACACTTGAGGCTGTAGTTTTTTCTGGTTTGAGTCTGTAACATGAGAAAGATAATGACATTTTGTCCCATCTTTTTTTTTTTTTTTTTTTTTTTTTTTTTTTTTTTTTTTTTTTGTCATTTCTAATGTGAGTTTCTTGTAACCAGAACTGCTTCTTTCTCTGTGCACCTCGTAGACACCAACAGAATGATTTTACTTATTTTCTTTTCCTGGCTGCTACAAAAGTAAAACAATAGTGAACTGAAACATTTCACCATCATGCTTCTGATCTTTAAAATAGTATTCATTTATATTAACTATGTCATGTATTTGTATATCCTGTGTATATAAAACAATGTATAGATAAAGAAAAATATTTTGAATCTATAAAACAGGCTTCATATGAAAAGAAAAAAAACAAATGTATGTTTTAATAGTACACTTTACACAACAATAAGCTGTTCACAGCTCAGCTGTTACAAAGGTTTTTTTTTCCTACGTTTTTCAATAGAATTTAAGCATTGCTGTGCATTTTTTACTGCACATCACTCATCCATTAAGACCCTGCTCGGTTCTCAGTATGTAAGAGATGGATGGGTAGCAGCAAGCTCCTAAGTAGCTTGGAAGTGCTAGCTTGTTAGTTGCAACATTATAATCCTGTTTATGTGAAACTTCAAAAAAGTACATCTATTTTCCTTTTCTCTCATGTAACACATTATTTTTGCAGGCATTTAAAATCATAACAACTTGTTGCATTGGCTTACTTAGGTGGACAGATAGGCCAGACAGAAAATTGGTCTAGTCTTCGACAGCCCATAGTGATAAAACTATATTGCCTATTATGGGCCTGGATGCAACACCAGTTGGTCTGATTAAAATTATCTTTAGAAACATAGCTTCTCACACTTCCATGTTTGGAGTCTCGTCTTACTTTCTTTGTGTACCCTGTCTTAAATTAAATTCATTGAAAATCTCTACTATGCAAAGAATAGAAAACTGAACTTTTTGAGAGCTGCAAAGTACATTCTGTATTCTTTTTCCCATATTAATAGAAAAATGAAATCTGAGGGATTTGGAAGCTAGACTTCATCTGTAAAGTCGCAGTAACACGCTTAATTACACTTCACTGGAAAATGTAGTACCCGTAGAAAAAATTCACAGTTGGGTTTCCAAGTTCCCCAGGCGTCAGGTTAGTTTAATGTAGACTTGCTATCTATGTAACATTCTGTGTTCTTTCTAAAACCACATGTGGAATGGGACCACATGAAAACTATGGACCAGCTGAAATCTGAAGTATAGGAAATATGACAAAGCAGTGAAAGAAAAGGAGGGTATGTCCTTACAGTGTAAGACAGAGACTAAGAAGCACTCTGGCACAATTTAATGAACTTATATATGGATTTCCCTCCATTTTCTTGATCTGGAAAAGGGAATAAGCTCAGCACGATATACATGGGTTGCTCTGAAAGTAATGCTTCCTATTTATTTCCATGGAAACTACTACAGATACAATGAGCATACTAACACTATCTGATAGAGCAAATTCTCAGCTACGAAACACTCTTTTTCAACATAGTCACCACCATTAGCTATGCATTTTCATCAGTGATGAACAAGAGCTTGCACATCACGCTTGTAACAATCTGCACCAGCAGAGGTGACTCACTGTCGCTGTCACCACTGCTGAAATGCACCACCCACTGCTCCACTGTGCTCGCATTCACTTTGGTCTCCAACAACGCTTAACAAGCATCAATGAGTGTCAGTGGGTGCTTTTTTTCTGCATGGAGTAATTCAGTGATACATCTTTGTTTCATCCGCACTTCTGTGTCAGACATCAGTAGTGTTGTTTTGCCCCTCTGCTGTCATCTGTCACACAGCAAGAACATGTAATGGGATACTGGTGGGAGGATTCAGCCTCTGCTGCCATACCACCAACATCTGCCTCTGACATTGTAGACCAACAGTATAAAATAGGAGGCATTACTTTTGGAGCAGCCCTTCTATAACCAGCATATGTATTCTCTATATGCTTTACTTTCTATAGCTTTTCTGGCCAAAATTTAGTCTGAAATGTGCTATACAATTCAAACATGCTGGCAAACACCAGGTTTGCTAAAATCTGTAGATTCTACAGGAACATTATTTGGTTAAAAAAATTGGATAAATGAGTCATGGAAGGAAAGACAAATGTAGAGATTTCCAGAAGGAAAACAGAAGGAAGAAATATCACTGTGGAAAGGTGTTAGTCCTTAAATTTGTGACCAAATCTGCAAGTCCAGAGTCGTTGAATATTAGCAGTCAATCAGAAAGAATACATGTAAAAATTTTGTCCATAAATCGGTAGAAGGAGCCTGATTTCTGCTAATTTAAAACAGCAGAAATTAAGTGAAATGAAGTACTGTGGAGAGCATACCAGCTAATAGAGTATTGAAACACAAGGCACAGCAACATGTAGAAATCATGCAAGAAGGTTGCAAAGGGAGAAATTTTTCAAGGCCATCCAGAGTAGGTGTATGGAGACCAGTTAGAAATGGATGGGGAGTCAACAGGTAGTCAGGGCAGACCTAGGACAGGAGACAAATACATGGGATGCAGAGGCTGTAGCAGGCAGTATCTCCAAGACATTGAGCTCTGCTTGCTAGCCACTTTTATTAGCTTTAATCACTTAGGGAAGAGAGAACTTTCTTTCTTCAAAAAAAAAAAGTCATTCTTGTGAAATGAATGCAAGGTAGACACTGATTTTATGCTCTTAAGCAGTGTGTGTTTTGAGGGCATCTCTTGCTGGTTGATTCCCATGGGGAAGTCTCATGTCCCCATCTTCTCTCTGCAAACACAAGTAAGATCAACACAAACTCAATAAAAAGGTCAAGATTTTCCCCTCTCCTCTGCTCCCAGGGGAGGACTTTTTCCGGTAAGGTTATGGGTCAAGTATGTGCTATGACTTCTATTTGGGGGTCTTTTGCTGGAGTGCCATGTAAGCCTAACTGGAAGTAGCATATTGCCGTGGGATGGGACAGTGAGCTGGCTCTGCTTATTCAAACCAGATTTGCGCAGGATTTGCACAGCTTACCCTCAGCTTGAGTACATTAGAGATGGTACATTAAAAATTACAGCTAAACACTAATAGAAGGATTTGAGGGAAACCAAGGAGGGATATCCAAGAGAGCTCTGATTTTTTAATCTTCTCAATATAGCATCTATTTATCATAAAACACTTACTTTGACAGGTCTGAAAAGATTCTTATTTTAAAGGGGTGACTAGACTTACTGTTGGCTTGGATTGTCATTTCATTTTACTATCACAAGGATATTTCTTTGCCATTCTTTATTAAGTTAGCTTAATTGAGAATCCAAATAACACCCTTGAGGCAGGCATAGGGGCTGATGGCAGCCACATATTAGAGTCAAAATCAATCTTTTGTCAAAAACAAATCATGGTCTTTCTTTCCAGTGTTTTTTTTTTTTTAAATTTTTTTTTATTATGACTTTTCGTCTGTATGAATTCTTGACGACTGATAATGAAAATAGTTTTAGTTTAGGTTGCCTAGAGGCTGGGCGGGAGACAAAGCTGAGTGCAGTTGAGGAATTCAGTGTTTGGGAGGCTATCATGATCAAATGCCTGTGTCAAGTGCAAGCTGCACAAAAAAGTGATTTTTTTTTTTTTTTTTTGGTGAAAGAAAAAGGAAACTTAAGAACCTTTTATTGGTGGTTACATATGACATGCAAAAGGCAGTGCCATCTCAGTACTGTGTTTTATATAAAATAACTAATCGTTCCTCACGTGATCAGTATAAATACTGAAGCATTCATAAAAATTCAGGTGTTAAGGTGAAACTGAGACTTTTGTTTTCAAAGCAGGAGGAACCAATCGTACAAATATATTCTCATGTGAGGTGAGAAAAGGACTCTTGCAGAGAACTTATTGCCAAAGTGAAGTGGAAGGTTCCTCCTGCCCAAACTTTTCTTTGCAAATAGTATTATGAGTCTCATCTCTATGACACTGGACAATACTGGTTTTGTAAACCGTGACAAAAATGGGCTGGCACCAAGACCAGCATTATAAATATGGAAAATGTATTTTCTGTCTTTGTAAGGACTGTGAAGAATAATTATGAGTTATTAGGCCAGATATGCGTAAGATTTGTTTCCTGTGTTTTCTCTCTCTTTTTTTTTCTATTATGACTTTTCTTCTGTATGAAATCTTGACAACTGATAATGAAGCTCGTTTGTAGTTTAGATTGCCTAGAAACTGGGAGGGAGACAAAGCTGACTACATTTTAGGAATGCAGTGTCTGTGCAATGCAAAAGAAAGCAAAGCCATTCAAGAGGACAAAACAGTAGGAAGGATGAGAGACCTGTGTGGCCATTATGTCTCACCTTTGCTTCAACAGCTTGTTTCCCGAGGCAATGTGCTCTGTCCCAGCCATATGGAGTTAGCCATGTGTAACAGTCTCTACTCTTCGGGGATGTATGTGGGTATACGTGCTGTACACCCATGCGCATCACATGTAGAACTGCTCTGAGATCCACCACAGAGGAGAGGTGGCCAAGCAGTGCTATGCTGAGGGATATTTGCACTCTGGATGACACAGGATTTGGGAAGCTGGAATCAGTTTCCTTGCACAGACTTTTGGTGTCTGCACTCATTCTTGCTCCTTCATGTGGCTGCTCTCTTTTCATTGGATCAGGATGAAACGAAATGGGACTCTGCTTTATTTCTCCTCCATCCACCCCACCACATCCCCGCCTTAGATGTGGGACTTCCCAATAGCATCGCCTTATTCCACTCTGAAGTTTTTTCTGGGGGTGGAGAAAACGTGATGGTCACTTTCTGGAATAGATGTCCTCTCTGACAGGATTCCTTAAATGATTTTGTTATCCCTGCTTTGAGTAGGAGGTTGGCCCAGATGACTTAGAATAGCAGAAAGGCTTAGATCCCTACCTCAAAGCCCACGTTGCCCCATTCCCTGCTGTGGGCAGGACTGCCACCCACCAGCTCAGGCTGCCCAGGGCCCCATCCAACCTGGCCTTGAGCGCCTCCAGGGATGGGGCACCACAGCTTCTCTGGACTTTCATGGATCCTTTCTAGCCTAAATGCATGTACAGTCTGTAACGACATGGTGGCTGTTGAGAGGAGAATGAAAAAGATAGATACACATAGTTTACAGCTGTTAAATATTAGTATGGTGAAGAAGCAGGATTATTTTTGTAGTACTTTCCTGGGGAATGAAAACATAACACTTCCGAGTGAATCCTGTGGTAGGAAACATTCCCAGTGTGTCACAGAATACTCCTGAGACACTGATGATTCAATTATTCTCACAACTTCAGCCACACTCTGTTGCTTAATTAAATAACGTAAGGATATACATGCCATACCCATGCTCACCATTTGGGAAGGTTTTTCCAAAGTGGGTGGTACTTGAAGTTGGAATTTTGTCAGTGCAACTTCTAAACATGAACAAGGAGAAGGGTTACATTTTTGAAACATCTGTAATCATTTGTGTGTCATATAAGTTAATTAGCTGTGCATGGATTTTAAGCAGTTGACTCCTTTTCTGTTATGTTCAGACAAATTGCATACTTTGCATTCTTGAATCCTTTATAGTTTTTCTAAAGGTTGGAGAAACAAAAACTGAAATCTATCTTAATTATGTGTAAGATTCAATAAAGTAGCTATTGGCCTAGCTTATATTACCTGCTTGTATTTTTCCTTAGCATGTCTCTGTTGTAAAAAGAAAAAGGGTACCAATATAGGTTAAGACCTAACTGTCTTCTTTATATATATTGAGCAGTGCATGTAGTCTACCTTGATTTCAGCGAGGCATTTTGATACTGTCTCCCACGACATCCTTATAACAAAGCTGAGGAAGTGTGGGATAGATGAGTGGACAGTGAGGTGGGTTGAGAACTGGCTGACTGGCAGAGCACAGAGGGTCGTCGTTGGCGGTGCAGAGTCCGGTTGGAGACCTGTAACTAGTGGTGTTCCTCAGGGGTCAGTGCTGGGTCCGGTCTTGTTCAACATCTTCATCAATGACCTTGATGAGCGGATAGTGGCCACCCTCAGCAATTTTGCTGATGATACGAAGTTGGGAGGATTGGCTGACACACCTGAAGGCTGTGCTGCCATTCAGCGAGACCTGGACAGGCTGGAGAGCTGGGCAGTAATGGCCAGATGAGGTTTAACAAAAGCAAGTGTAGAGTCTTGCAGCTAGGGAGGAATAATTGCATGCAGCGGTACAGGCTGCGGGATGAGCTGCTGGAGAGGAGCTCTGCAGAGAGGGACCTGGGTGTCCTGGTGGATGACAGGTTGGCCATGAGCCAGCAGTGTGCCCTTGTCGCCAAAAAGGCCAGTGGCATTCTGGGCTGCATTAAAAAGAGCGTGGCCAGCAGGTCAAGGGAGGTGATCCTCCCCCTCTACTCTGCCCTGGTAAGGCCTCATCTGGAGTACTGTGTCCAGTTCTGGGCTCCCCAGTACAAAAAAGACAGGGATCTCTTGGAAAGAGTCCAGCGGAGGGCCACAAAGATGGTGAAGGGCCTGGAGCATCTCCCCTATGAAGAAAGGCTAAGTGAACTGGGTCTGTTTAGCCTTGAGAAAAGAAGACTGAGAGGGGACTTGATCCAAGTCTATAAATATCTAAGGTGTGGGGAGCAAAGTGGCTAGGCCAGACTCTTTTCAGCAGTGTGTGGAGACAGGACAAGGGGAAACAGCCAGAAACTGGAGCATAGGAAGTTCCGCACAAATGTGCGCAAGAACTTCTTTACAGTGAGGGTGACGGAGCACTGGAACAGGCTGCCCAGGGAGGTTGTGGAGTCTCCTTCTCTGGAGATATTCAAGACCCGCCTGGACGCCCACCTGTGCGACCTGGTGTAGGGAACCTGCTTAGGCAGGGGGATTGGACTCGATGATCTCTGGAGGCCCTTCCAACCCGTATGATTCTGTGATTCTGTGATATATATATGTATATATATATATAATGCTATAGAAATGCAAATGAAAATTAGTAAGAAAGCATTTTTCATCTCTGCTACATGGGGTAGAAGGTGGCAAAAAAGGATGGCTTAGAAGGTGGCAAAATACGTAGACCAGCCAGGAAGATGGAGCATCTACTCTCGGTCAAAAACTCGAATTATCTCATCTCTAGGCCTCAAGGTCCAAATAAACAAAACGAAGACATTGTGATAATAAATTGTGACAGTATGCATAAGAGGGTATCCCTGTCTATGCTCACATTAATTTGGATAAAATTACAAATTTTGTTAAATGAGAACAGCATCTGTGCAGACCAGCAGAGACTATTTTTTCTATCTGTTTTCTTGGTTCATGGTCGTCAGCAATAAATAAATACATTTTTCAGTTTCCAGTTGTTAAAATACTTCCTTATCCCTCACTCCAGTCCCTTTCTCCTGCAGGCTTTCTTTTTTTCTCTACCTATAATCCAAAGCTGGCTGCAGTGAAAGATGATGTCTTCAACTGTTCCACTTTAATTTTCTTAAATCCTTCTTTCCATTGAGCTGCAAGATGATTGATTTCTCTTTAAATCTAAACCTCACAGCTTTCCTTGTCTCAATTTAAGTACATCTGCAGTCATTTTAAATAGAATAAAATATGTCCTACCTTGGCACAGTGTGATTGTCTTCCTGAATCTCTTCTGTTTGTGTTTTCATTGGCAGTAATCTGAAACCAAACAGTCAGTTATGCATAATAGGGGTACAGGATCATATGCACATTGGCTCATGTAGTCTGGGAATTTAACTTGATTGTATTCAGTCTAACTGGAGACCACCGAGAGAAAAATTACTCCCAGGCATCAAGGTGCCTCATCTGAAGCAAAGAAACAAAGCCATTAGTTGGAAGTTTCAAGTTCCTATCAAAGTACATAGGTTGCTCTGAAAGTAATGCCCCCTATTTATTTCCATGGAAACTACAGCAGATACAAAGAGCACAATAACACTGTCTTCTAAGGCAAATTCTCAGCTACAAAATACTCTTCTTTTTCAACACAGTGACCACCACAAATTATGCATCTTCATCAACAACGAACAAGAGCCTGTATGCCACGCTTGTGAAAAACTGCATGGCTGTCCAGAACATGGCATGTCTTTCACATTGCTGTTGCCACTACTGAAACACACCACTCACTGCCTCACTGTGCTCATATCCACTGTTTGGCTTTCATAAATGTTCAGCAAGCATCGATGAATCTTAGTGAGTGCCTTTTTTTTCCACAGGGAGGAATAGGAGACGTTACTTTTGGAGCATCCCTCATAGGTTGACAGCACTAATATATGGATGCCATCTTGATGGGTCATAAGCAATATATCGTTATGAACATTCTGCACTACTGTTATTCCTCTGGCAATCTCCTGAAGAGGCCAAGGGTGTTATGGAAATGAGCAGGCAATGACGTGTGGTGCTCATCCTCAGCCACGTCTCAGCCATGGTAGCTGCAAGGTGTACAAGGACTTGTGCTGCTCCTCATCAGACTTGGAAAGAAAATGAATTTCACTGTCTTGGGTCTCTGTCATTTTTCTGGGTGCTTTCAGACAGAATTCTGAATTGATTTTTGGGATAAGTTAGAACGCAGTGTCTTCTTTTTGAAAGTGTTAATTCAGTTGATTTCACAGGTGTCTAAGGGAACTGCAGGTTATCAAGACTTTAAAGTCTTGACACAAATGGACTCGATAGCTCTTGATAACATGATCTTTAGCTGACCTTTGGTTAGACACATAGAATCATAGAATCACAAGGTTGGAAAGGACCTGCAAGATCATCTAGTCCAACCGTCCGTTTCATTGCTACCACAAGCTACCAAACCATATCTCATAGCTCCTCATCCAGATGCCTCTTGAACACTGCCAAGGACGGCAACTCCACCACCTCCCTGGGAAGGCCATTCCAGTGCCTGACCACTCTCTGAGAGAAAAAGTTTTGGTCTCATCCTTGATCTCTCCTTCAGTTTCTATTCTCAATGAAATCTCACACTCAGGACAGGAAAATAATAGTAAAAAAATACTGTGAGTCTTCTTGAATCTCTTCAGTTTTTTTCATTTTTGAATATATAGTGTATTTTTAACAGATTTTTGTTTTTCCTTGACAAATGTTTCAATGCATGATGTGTAAGGATTGCAACTAGTTGAAATCCTAATATGCTCTAAGTCCCATCTGCTGATGAACAGCTGAAATTCTAAGCAACTGAGCTAGGTCCTCTTGCTGTTTGGTAATTGCCCTGCCACTGCCACTGAGTGTTTGTATTCTCCGTGTTTGTATTCTCTGATTACTTACTTAGAGTCTGGTAATAGGACAAAATCAACCATCTACAACTTTTAAAACTATCAGCCTGAAACAGTGATTAGCCTCTGTAAGAGCGCAGCAATAAATCTGCTCTATTCCTCTTTGGTCTTTTTGACAGTTGGCAGCAGAGAGACCTTAAGTAAGTGTAATTGTTATGACTCGAGTGCCCATGCCTTTTCTCTCTGCAATTTGTTCTTTAAAGATTAGTGCTTTCTGTCACTAGGATTGGTTAAATGCCGCTGTTTTCTGTATTTTGCTCTTACCCAATAATCCTTTGAATGCCTCTCTAAATTAATATTACTTTCAATGTTAATGTTGAAATTAGAGATTGGGGAACTGAAATGCAAAAGTAAGCAGCATCTCGGTCTGGATTGCCTAAAATATCAGATAAGTAGGTGTCAGCAAGAGCTGAAAATCACCTCCAGGGAGGGGATCATCCCCCTTTGCTCTGCCCTCACAAGGCCCACCTGCAGCACCGTGTCCAGGTCTGGGGGCCTCAACACAGGAAGAATGTGGAGCTGTTGGAGTGGGTCCAGAGGAGGGCCACAAAGATGCTAGGAGGGCTGAAGCACCTCTCCTTCTCCTCAGAGTAAGGAGAAAGATAAAGCTATAGATCTACTCACACTTTTAAGTATGCAGTTGCTATCATTCCATTAAACAGGATGGCTTAAACATGTGTTTGTATTCTGCTAGCGTTATTCTAAAGAACAAAGCCCCACAGAACAAAGTGCATGTATGTATGTAGCACGTCATGTTGAAAGCAACAATTTTTGAAAAGAAAAAGAAAATATGAAGCATTTTATAAACTAATAATTAAAGTAGTTGAGGTAAATGATAATTTTCTTTCGGAGTTTAGACTTTACAGAAATTAGATGCATATCGTAGAAAACAGCTTTTTGCTCAGAGTCAGAATCAAGTGTTTATTGTGTTCTGCGTTAAGTATGTTGTGCAAAACAATGGGGAAGGTGACAATGGAAGAAAAATAGATTTTACTTGATTCCATTTTTAAGCTTTTTAGCTTAAAAAATTATAAAAAATTATAAAAATTCTGGGACATAAGTTTCCTTTGGAAATGAAATGTAAATATGTATTTTTTATTTGTTATCAAGAGAGATTATACAAACTAATGAGAGGGCAGAAAAAGATTTGAATTCTGTGGCACAGGAATGCAAGTAAAAATTTTGTAAGGAAGCCTATAGCTCAGTAGCATCCTGTGCAGATTGTGATGGTTTTTTTTCAGTTGTCAGGATTGTTGCATTATACATAGGGCAACAAGGGCTTGTGAAGGGCTTGGAGAATATGCCCTATGAAGAGAGACTGAAGGAACTGGGGCTGTTGAGCCTGGGGAAAAGTAGGCTGAGGGGAGACGTTATTGCTCTCTTCCAATACCTGAAAGGTGCTTACAGCGAGAGAGGGGTTGGTCTCTTCTCAGTGGTGACAGGTGACAGGACGATGGGAAATGGCCTCAAGTTGCACCAGAGTAAGTTTAGGTTGGATATCAGGAAATACTTTTTTACAGGAACGGTTGTTAAGCACTGGAATAGGCTCCCCAGGGAGGTGGTTGAGTCACCATCCTTGGATGTGTTTAAAATCCGTTTGGATGTGGTGCTCAGGGACATGGTTTAGCAGAGGGTTGTTAGAATTAGGGTAGCATGGTTAGGTTGTGGTTGGACTCGATGATCTTTAAGGTCTTTTCCAACCTGAGTGATTCTATGATTCTATGATTCTATATCCTTTGTATTCAAATTGTAGAAAATGAAAACTCAAGGCCACAAATCAAAGGACCGCTGTGCAAATGAGTTTCCAGAGCCAGAAACTTCAAGCAACCTTTTCTTCAGAGCAGGTGTTGGCCTCTGTACTCCTTGCAAAGTTTTCCACGTGCAATCCATCACTGGAAGATCAAAGTGGCTTCAGTTTGTGAAACATTTTTAGGGGTTTGTAACATACTCACAATAACTGCTTATTTAGAAAATAGATTTTTATTACAACATGTCATAGAATCATAGAATGGCCTGGGTTGAAAAGGACCACAATGATCATCTAGTTTCAACCCCTCTGCTATGTGCAGGGTTGCCAACCACTAGACCAGGCTGCCCAGAGCCACATCCAGCCTGGCCTTGAATGCCTCCAGGGATGGGGCATCCACAATCTTTCTGGGCAGATACGCATATTACCTATATCATGTGGTTTTGTGTAACACTCTAAATTCTCAAAGGTCTATTTTGTTTGTTGAACATTAATGAGGCAGTCCTTTTCCCTTAAAATCTCATCCTCTACAGTGTGGCTAATAAAGTCCCTCCCACCTCCTATCAAAAACCCAAACCAATGAACAACCTCCAAATCTTAGGTCAGGCTTTTGCTTCTTCTGCAACAAACATATAGTTTTCTTATAATTTAATATTGAAATGGAAAATAACAGATGTTTATCATAGCATGTCTTCTTAGCGCTATGAAAAACATTATCTTAGAATCATAGAATCGCAAGGTTGGAAAGGACCTACAAGGTCATCTAGTCCAACTGTTCTCCTATCACCATTACTACCCACTAAGCTACTAAACCATATCTCGTAGCTCCTCATCCAGACGTAGCACCTCATTCAAACAGATAATCTGGGAATAGGTCCTCACTACTGTGAAAGACAACTTTACAGAGCTTATTTGCATGTGATGATCCGCCCTTTTTAGAAGCAGTAGCAGTTTTGTTGCACAAACTGAAGATCCAGATGTGTTCTTAGTTATTTCAGTAGCTTTACTTGTACTGCGCTTGTTCTTATGTTTAATCTAAAAATATATTTATACATATATTTAGTACCTTTGGAAAAGATCTGGACCTTTTAAAACAAATGGAGGAGTCAGGTCTGTGATTGCTCTCACAGAGATCATTTCTATAGGACAGTATCGTTCCTCATGAATGAAAATGTCTAACCTTATTCACAGAAAAAAAGAATTCTAGCAGTTCTGTTTAAAATGCATGAACACATAAACACATGTGCATGTGTTGATTTTGTTGATTAGTAGTTGCAGGTTTAAATTACAAATCCTATTGACTTACTAAATCACTTGACTTCGTTGGTTTAAGGCAGATGTGGATTTTCTGCAGGAGCTTGTAATAGTAATGCAGTTTAATATTCTGATTGAATATTTTTGAAGCTGAAATGCATGGTTCATTGCTTTTTTCATTACGGGTTTTGTGTTAGACTGGAGAAGATGTCTGCTTTTCTACACCCCTTTTCTGTCTTGATTGTGGACACTGATCAGATTTACAAACACACATTTTATAACGGAAGCTGTTTCCTTTATTTTTTGAAGATTTAGTTAAGGGTAAGCAAAAACAATATTAGAATTGAACAGGATGGAAATTATGCCTGCTGGAGTTAATGTAGAAAAAATCTCATCTAATTTGAATGAACACATAGAATTTTTTCTTAGTTCACATCTACAACTCCCATTCTTTTTATCAGTAATTAAACACACGCATTAGGAGAAGAATGTCATAATGTTTTGTTTCTCTGAAAATTTCATTGAGAATTTTGGCAAGAGAATAGAATGCTCATTCACAACATCTGGAGATGTGACTGACCACAATAGCTGCACAGAAACAATTAGTCTTCATGAGTTCAATGATTTTGCTAAGAACCAAATAACCATTGTAGCTCTGTGGATGAATAACATACACCAGACCCACAGCTTCAGAGGAGCATCATTATTCATGTCAGTTAATGACCAGGATCAAGAGCTGCACTCTCCCTTTGGCCACTTATCCTGGAAATAGACACTGGAGTGGGGTAGAACAGTGCTGTGAAAAAATTCTCTGGAAAGGCAGTGTGGGAGGCAATTTGAAAATTACACGTTAGTATTCTGTTGCAGGGAAAAACAGTAGGAGTAGAATAGTTCAGGTTTTGTTCTGTAAATAACCCACCTTTTTGTGCTGGAATAAGTTTCATAAATTACATAAAGAAATTTAAGTGACATCCAACTATGTACCAGATCTGGATAACCCTATGTGCTCCCTAATTGAAATCCAGACTAGGACAATATGAGTGCAATTGATTTTGCCAAGTTATAGCCAAATAAAACTTTGGTAACTGGTGTCAGCTATGTAAAGACCGGTTATAGCCCAAGGACAGAGAGACCTTCAGAGGGTGCTGAATTGAGCTAAGGATGCTGAGGGGTACTTTGGGAGTGGCTGGTAATGTTACTGCTTACAGCTCCTGGACTGCCCACTTCTCTGCGTGTACAGGCAGGTTAAAATTTTCAGGAGCAGGGAGAAGATAGGTAGGAGGAAAATCATATAGAATCATAGAATCATAAAATGGCTTGTGTTGGAAGAGACCTCAAGGATCATCAAGTTCCAATCCCCTTGCCACAGGCAGGGATGCCAGCTGCTAGATCAGGTACGAGATCAGATTGCCTAAGGGCCGCATCCAGCCTGGCCTTGAACACCTCCAGCGATGGGGCATCCATAACCTCTCTGGGCAGCCTGTTCCAGCACCTCACTACTCTCTCAGTGAAAAACTTCCCTGGCTTCTAATGTAAATCTCCCTTCCTTTAGTTTAAAACCATTCCCCCTTGTCCTATCACTATCTACCCATGTAAAAAGTTGACTTCCCTCATGTTTATAAACTCCTTTAAATATTGGCTGCAGTGAGGTCTCCTTGCAGCTTTCTCTTTTCCAGACTGAGCAAGCCCAGTTCCTTCAGCCTGTCTTCATAGGAGAAGTGCTCCAGCCCTTGGATCATCTTTGTGGCCCTCCTCTGGACCCTCTCCAACAACTCCGCATCTTTTCTGTGTTGGGGATCCCAGACTTGGATGCAGTATTCCAGCTGGGGCCTCATGGGGGCAGAGTAGAAAAGAAGGGAAATACTTTACTCAAGGTAAAATGCTAGGAACAATTCAGACCATAGGGGTTTCAGAGGATGTGCCAACCTGTCCTCCTTATAGTATTACTGTTATACTTGCAGTGGTTTGGTGAAACTTTTAAGTACAGTGAATAGAATAAATAAAGAAAATAAAAAGAGTTCTAAATGGAAGTCTCATTATTTATATTGCTTCTTGGGTTTTGCAATCTGAATCTGGAGAATGTTGAAATAGCTGGCCTTTTTGATGGTTCCAGCAGTAAGTGCTGCCTTGTATTCAGGGTGTAGCTCAGAGGTGGCTTTTTCTAACAGAGACCCTGCGAGTTAAAAGCCTATCATAGACAAAAGTGGGACTGTGTCAGCTGAACATCACAAACAAGCACTGTAATTCTAAATTTACAAGCTGGTACTGACTATTTTCCTCTGCATGCTTCAGTACTATGGAAGTTTATATTGCTGCTCATAAAATAAGGATTAATATCAGCAAATTAGTAACAGAGATGTGACCAAAAAGCATATGGAGAATGAATATATTTGAGGATTTTAGTTCTCGAGACTTGCTCTGTTTAGGCATTTATACATTTTAACTTACGGTGAGGGGCCTCCTCTACAATTATAAGGGTATTTTGCCCTCAGTAAATGACAGGCGTTATTGGTACATGGAGATACATTCTCTCCTTACAAAGTCTTCATTGCATATCATTAGATAACAGCATGTGCTCAGTAACTGTGGTCTCTTAGCAACTAACTCTGTCTCTTTCTTTTGAACTCTCCTTTTGTGACCCAGAGGCAGCTTAGACATAAACCTCAGACCACTTCTCTATTTCCAAGACAGAGAAAACTGGAATGTTTGGGATGCTTATACAAAGTCTGCATAGAGCAAGAATATGTCTTTCCCCAGGAGTTCTGTGTATTCTGAATCTATTGCACACGCTGGGAATATGCTAAAATTAAATTTTGTCATTTCACAGTAGATGCATTATTATTTGAATCCTGACAACTTAAAATATAGTTAGGAGTGGAATGCCAGTGTATTATAATGTGAAATTTATCTCTAAGAAAATATATAATAACTTAATATCTGCAGATTTGGCAGAATTACACTCACAGAAATCTGTAAAACCTTTCAATTTACTTTGATTTTGATGCATATAGACTCTTTTTTCCTTTTTCTCTCTCTTTTTCCTTTTCCTTGCATATCTGTATTTGAAATATGGATGGACAAGGAGAAGCATTTCTACTGGGCAGGAGATTAGAGCCGATGCTTTCAAAACAATGAGAGCTTTAAGTTGAGGTCTTTTTCTGTTTGCTTCTAAAGCTGCCTCGAAGTTTTGCTTACGTGGAGATTTTATTACCTTTTCAGTGGCAAAGTGTACTGGAAGGACTTTTCATTCATAAAGAAAATTTTCAGATCAATACATATTTTATTGATCAAAATCTTCTATTCATTCAATTAAGGAACATAAAGAAAAATTGTGGTGATGAACTGGTTGTAATTAATTATAGTCCTTCAAAACTCCAGATATATTTTTATGTCTAGAAAGGACTGCCATGAGAGAAGACCATCGTAACAATTTATCAGACTGCAGCAAAGATGCTTTTAATAATAAGCTTTTAATACACATTCACCACAGTCTTCTTCTTCTTCTTCTTCTTCTTTTTTTTTTAATGAAAAACCAAGGCCTGTATATTGTTTAGAAATCTTTCAGAATTGAGGGCTCTGGTTGACTCTTCTATGTTAAGCTGATTAACTGTTTCTGACCTTTCAAAGTATGTCTTATATAATCCTGGAAGACCACCGGAGTTGAAACTGTTCTGTTAGTTTTGACGTCCCCATCAAGCTTTCTGTCTGTATCTGAAGCAATCCTAATTCACTTGTTTTTAGTTAATTTGACAGGTCATTGTTAACATCATTACTAATAGCAAACTGCTACAAGTTACGTATGTTTTGACACGGCAATGACAGTTAATTAGAATAGATGGAAAATGCTTGTTTCTTTTGCCTGTGAACTGGATATTCTCTCAGTATTTTGGGAGTAGAGGAGAATGGGGCATGTTTATTTCATAGATAAGCTTGTTTCTGGCTGGTAGAAACCAAACAAGAACTGAAATGGAAAGTATCCTCACTCTATCATGCAGATCATCACGTTTAGAAAGTTTCCTTCTGGTAGCTATTTGTCAAGCAGATTTTGAATAGATCGTCACTCCTCTGCTGCTACTCTATCTAGCAGTACATGTTATTACCAGCATTTTCTTCTGCATATGTAATAAGTTGTATTGTCAAATATTGAATAATAGCTCTTTCCATTCCTTGGAGACAGAAAGCAGAAAAGACATAGATCCTTGGCCCTGTGAATGCAATGAAACCCAACTTTGAGCCACTCTTCAGAGCAACTGGGAGAATGGCATCATTTTGGGCAAGTGAATCAAAGACCATCTCCGAAAGATTTGCTTGATGAAATGCAGTTCAGGGAGTCATTTGAATGAATTAATGTTTCGTGGCTAAGGGAAACTGTGACATTCATAAGCAACTGTGAAAAAGAAGAGGGTAAGATCATATGTGTTTTAAGTGGGAGCAAATTTTAACATGAAAATGGAAATGCACAGGAGTTTTGGAGACAGGCTTGTTCAGAGATTTAATTCAGCAACCCAAGAAAACAAACAGAAGCTAGACTGGTCTGAAGTCTTAAAATCCAGTATCTGAGCAATAAAAATGATGTTGACCTTGTTTGAATGTCCAATTTTTGTATAAAATTTATGAGCAATACATGAAGAGTAATTTGGCTTTAAAATAAAAATGGAGTAAATCTTCAAAGGAGGAACAAACTCATTTCCCAGCCTGGTACTATACTTAGCAAGAGTATCTATATGAGTCAATCATGAAGTGTCTTTATGCAAGGCAGAAGGTGCTGAGACAAAGGTATGTCCCCCAAGAAGTTCATCGATTCCCAATTAGACAAAAGCAGTTGAAAAAGTTCTGTGTAGCTGTAGTACCTTTCTGTCAGTGTAATGGCCAGCCCCCAGGGCTGTACTTTAAGGTGTGACTTCTGGTTTTCAGCCTCACAGCTTGTGCTCCAAGGGAGTGCATAGCTAAGTCCCTTTGCACATACATGGCTGGCTTCTTGACACTAGAAATTTCTGTGTGTGTGGAGAGCAGAATGGCTGCCTTTAATCCAGAGTCCTTCAGTCAAAACAGGATACCACTTTTCCATTTATCAGGATTGATTTGCCCCAGTGCTAAGCAATGGCTGCTGTGCATGACCTGCTGTGCCTGTAGGGATTTGATGGAAATGGGGATCTTGCCACAAATGGAAGGGTGGGACTGATGTGGATAGCACTCAGCAGGGGAATTGGAGGCAGTGGGTTCCAACATATCTACCTACAGCAGTGAAATAGATTGTGCTGGCCTTCATTATGTCTGTCCTGGGAAGAGAAAGAGCAAGAATCTCAGGTTGCAGCTGCTTTGTTTGAAAGACCTGGTAACAAAATTTCTGTGGAAAATGCTTCCAGATATTAGGAAAAAAAAAAGCAAGATGATGGTTTCAAAGCTATGTGCTTTCATTCTTTGAACTGCAAGGAAATTTTCCTTCTGCATTACTCAAGTAATGGATAATAATAGTGGTTTACTTTGTTATGTGCTAGGCCATGTCTTTTCCCTAAGATGTGCTAGAGAGGACTCTAGCTTATTCTCACCCCCATCTCTTTCCCAAGCCTGCTCTTGTTGCAATTTTATTGTTTTCCTGACTGTCCTGTTTTAGTGCCTTCTATCTTAATTTTTCATATGCTTAATTTTGTTGAAAAGCAAAATGTGTGTTAAATTATACATCTTCATAATGTTGAAAACTCACCGTACCTATCTCAGTATACACCTATTATGAAGTTACCCTATAATAATGTTCTTTTAAAAAGGAGAAAATGAGGGAAGCAGAGTAATAACGGAGTGAATATGAAGAGGGGTGGGCTTGAATAGTAGCCCAGGCCCTGAGAGCATGCTGTGGTTTGGCATTTAAAGAAAAGAATGACTCTAAAGTCGCTTTCTTTGGGTAATAAAGAAAATGCCAGTGCAGCAATTTCTCTAATCACAGGAATCGACAGTTACTTTGAGATTGAGCCTGCCTGTTTGTTAATTAGCGTGGTGGAGTCGCTCTGCACTCAGCCCTGCATCTCAGCAGGCCCCTACTGAAAGATTTACATTTCACAGGGAGAAGCAGTCATAGTAATGAAACGATGCTTTGCAGAGATATGTGCAGAGAAGCACAGCTGGATTATGTAAATGTGATTTATCCAGCGATGTAGCACATGGGTCCTGTTACTCAGATGCTGATCTATAGTTCACTGATAGCTTTTGTGATTTCGTATATATGTGTGCAGTGATTGGTGTTAACTTTTAAGATCATTTATTTTTATGTATGCCATAAAGGGCTTACATCAAAGTTAATGCGTATCCTCTACATCTCTCCTGACAGTGTTTTGCGATGTTTATCTTCTCCAGCTTTGTCATCAGTCACAGTGACATTTTCAAAGGAGAAAGATTCCTACCGATTGCATACAGTTTAGCACCGAAATTAAGTGAGCCAAAGATGCAAAGGAATCAAAATGTAACATGTGGTACCTATTTACTCTGTTACACTGTCGTTGTCAGTTTTCTCCTTTCAGCTCGAAGAACTTCTTAGGTTTTTCTGGTTATCTGAAAAAATATCCAGGCATATGTAAGGAAAAGGGAGTTTTGCAGAATTTTTGTTGCTACCTCCACGGTGGCTGCAGTTTCTGAGCAGGCTGTCACGTACCAGAGGGCTGCCGCCTTTGTAGGGATTTGCTTCTAACTCACTTGACCCACATTGCATTCCTCGTGCTTCACCAGTTAGCCATGAAAATGCAGACTCAAGGCTTTGTGTTTGCCACAGCCAGGGCAAGGTCCTGGCCCTCTTTCATACTTCTGTCTCAATTCTTTTACTCTTCAGAGGATCAGAAGGTGTGTTTAGCCTGATTTAGCACCTCTGAGGTGATACATTTCTACAGGAGTTGTGAGGAGCATCGTGGGACAGGCAAGAGGGACATGGAGGCATCACACAGCGTCCCCTTCCTGCCCCAGGCAGCAGCAGGGAGAAGCGGCCAGGCTGGGGGTACATGTGGGCCTGTGTGTCTGGAGGGGGCAAAATAAAGCCTGTGAGAAATCACCTTCGGGCACCAGCTTTTTAACTGCTGGCAGAGCTTAGTGCTCCTCCAGGAACCCCTGCTTGCTCTTCAGTTGAAAATATATTAATACTAATAACATTTCTGCTCCATTAAAGTTATCTGTAAACGAGAGACAAGAGAATCGACCCCCCTTTTTTAGCTCATCACTTTGGAGAATTTCCTGAAAGTGATTGAATCGCTGAGTTCAAACAGAGAGAAAAACATGCTGACAGCATGTTGTTTTTTCATTCTTTGTGCCAATAAGAAGATTTGAGTGGCTAAAATCCCCATTGTATTTTAGGAATGCAAGATAGGGTCAGGAATTGTAGAGAAAAAGAAGTTACCTTTGTTACTTGTTGACCCAGGAGCCTGTTGTGCAGATTTTGAACAAGTGAGCAGGCACTGACAAGTCACTGAAATGAGATATTTGCAGATGCCTTGAGCTCTGTGGCCAGAGGTAGAGGAAGCAGAGGGCTAATGTAAAAACTCCAAAATGAAAATACACGTTTAAGTGGTACATACACACAAGTTACTTTTCGAAAAACTGTAGTCCACACAGACTCATTTTAAATGAAATAGTTTATAGACATTTATAAACAAGATCGTGTCTCTTCATTGTTTAAAAAGTACAGTGAAAAGGGGTGGGATTTCAGCTTCTTGCACACATTCAAAATGTTAAGAATTGTTAGGTTTTGATATTCAGATATTGGTATTTTAATATTAGACATTCACCACCTACAGGCATAAATGCAATTGTGAACCAGGGTAGAGTCAGAGAGCTATAGAAATATATGAAAAAAGACTCAGACCAGCTCCAAATCTCATAAATCTAACTTAGTAAATTGTAGCAGGAAGGTTAAGCACCGGTTTGGTATTATCTCTAATGTTCTTAGAGGGGCAGAGGCCTCAGTCATCCTAAGGACATCTGAGTGGATACAGACTGGTTCTCTGGGGAAACCTTGTTTGTATAGTCTGTATGGGAACTGTTGAATCACGTCCTGAACCTGTGATTAACCACCTGAGGTAAGTGCTGAGTCAGCCATGGGAACACAGGTGAAGGCAATGCACCTGTGTGCCCGGAAGGGGTGGAGCTAGGCTCCACCTCTCCTAGACCCCATTTAAGGGCTGACTTCCACTGAGGAAGGATCTTTTCCTGGAGATTGCTCCTTGTGGAGTTCCTTTGTGAGCCTGCAACACCAGTGAGCACCTTTCCTTTATATTTAACTATTCTTACCAGCCTAACTCATCTGTAGAATATCTGTATACTTATTTACCTTGTAGTAGTCCCAATAGTACTTTAGAGCAGATGAATTATGTGCTTCTCATTTTTCCTCAAGCTTGAAACATTTTTCAGTTTGGATTTATTTTCCTTTGAGAATAACCTCAACTCAGTAAGTGCTTCAGTAGTTGGCTCTTCATCTGAAAATGCCAATAGGGTAAAATGCAACAACATTTTAGTGGATTGAAGGGCCAGATTCACAAGGGGAAGATTATGATTCTGTAAATTTTGCATTATCTGTAATTCTTCATTCTAAGATCTAGGTCTTAAAGAAAATTGCTTACACTGCTATTGGCTACGAAAGACCAAGACATTCTGCTTTGCCTTATTTCTCTTTTCTTTTGACTGGTGAATAACTTTTGCAGTTCAATTTCTTTGCTTTCTGGGAGATTGTGAATGCACTGCTGGGCCCAGGACTTCTTCATTTTTCTCATTTATAGAGGGTCAGCTACATTTATGCTTAACTGTTTGTAGGTTTTCTCATTCTTTCCTTCTTGCCTTCTTCCTAAAAGAGCAAAGTAACTGAAAAATCAGACTTAAAGGTCTATCCTTGCTCAAAGACTGAGGTCTCCAGTTGAAAGTCTGTACCTTTTTCTTTGAATGGAATATAGTAGTATTCAACAAACCAATATTCATGCTTGTACTCTTCACACACTACTAAAAAAGCTGGTATTTGATAGATAGTGCCACAGAAGAAACTCTTGCACCATACCTCTGTCTCTTGCAGCATATTTATCTGACGTTTCCCTTAATTTCAATTTCTGGCTGTATTTCTTATTAGCAATTTATGTAACTGAGTAGTATTTTTCATCTATTAAGTATACCTTAGTATGTAAAAATGAATGAAATTTAAAATTATTCCTGAATGGTTCATACTGATAATGTCTCTTCATTCCAGTGTGGTAACCTTGGAGGTTATCACAGCACATGTCGGTGAGAATGAAGCTCAGTATTTTTCTGTTCTGAAGACAGGTTTCTCTTGAGCCTTTTACTTTTCATCCGAAGGACATGTGAATGCCATAATAGTATTTGGAAGGTAACTACTTGTGTTGGTCCACATGTGTTTTCATTTCTCCATAGAAATGTTGCCCCATCATAGTTGCACAAAGTATAGAATGTGACGTGGAACTAAAGCAAGTTGCTTACTGCCACACTGACAGTAGGTAATAGAACTGATCCCAAACACGTGCTTTCAGACTACCAAACTATATATTTTTTTAATTTCTTACTATATCTTAGTGTGTATATGCTTTCAAAATAATCCGGTGTTACAAATCTAAAAATAACTGAATCTGAAACAAATGATGAATTGTCTTTGGCACTACTGAAAGAAAGCCATTAGTGTGCGTATCACAGGCTCCATCCAGCTGCCACCGAAGTTTCTGTTAAAACTTCCATTTATTTCATCATGACCTGGAGCAGACTTCAAGACTAAAAGTGTATCCTGTCCATTTGGAGTACGATTCCAGTTTAACTAGAGCAGTTGCATATACTGATTTTAAACAATGGAAAAAAAAATTACAAAGGACAATTATTTAACTAAATATCCACTGGCATTTAATTTACGAAGACAAAACAACCCTATTGGCTCAGGAAATCAGTAAATAAAATGTAAACTCTCTGGAGAGCCACAGATGTTTAAAAATCTTCTTTCCATTTAATGTCTGTATTTCCTGCAGAGCAAAACCAAAAATACTAAATACTGTGTCTATGATCTTCCACAAGAAAGAATTCAGAGGAGCATGAAATGCTGGAAACTTTTAACATCTGTGGTGGCTTGTTGTGTGCTTTGGAATAGAAAGTAATACTGAACTAGAAACATTTAGTTGATATACATGTCCTTTAAGTCACTGGGATTTCAGCTAAGCTAAAGGCTGGAAGCCAGCCATCAAAATTTGACTGACATCTTACAACCTTGTCTGATTTTGCCCAATTCTTGGCCTTATTTCTGATTCCAGGAAAGTGAATGATCAACATCTCGCTGCTGTCACTGGGGTTGGGCTGAGCCCTGCTATGATGTTAGCAGGTGAAATTCTAACAAGAATTTATGGGCAGTGCTTCTGGTCATGATAGAATTATGGATAAATTTGAGCATAATGACTTCTCTTTGCAGCTGCATGATGAAGCACCCAAAATGTCCATCCAACTGATTTGTTGCAGTATCTGAAAACCATGATGCTTCTGTTTGGCACATTTGATGCGCTGAAACATTTAATGTTGTGGTGCTCTGTGATTGCAGCTGGGAAGGCAGCAGGCACCTCAAACCATGGACAATATTTCTACTGTACTGTTTTAGGAGATAATAAAAAGTGTTCAGAAAGAAATACATTTAGGCAGTGATGCTACATGCTATAGTGACCAGCTGGAAAAATATATAAGACCATCTCACAAGGTTGGCTAAGCTGCTGCTATGTCTTGTCTGTTTTAAACTGTTCAACACTGAATGCTTTCTGTAGATACACATGAGCTGAAACCTGACTTTCTGCTGCCAACCTTAAATATCTCTTCAAAGTTATTACAATGAAGCAACTTCTATTCTTTATGGATGCTTTGTTACTGATATTTTCTGCAAATATTCTAAAGAAACAGTTTATTAACTGACAGCCTGAGGAAAACATGTCTGGAAAATAATCTAGGGAGTAGAGAGAAACCTTCCTCTTTAAACTGTGTTTAAGCCTTTGAAGTTGTGAGCATTAAGTTGTAGATGTTTTTACCAGCTCTGGGAGCTGCAGTTGGTTTCATTCTGGAAAAACTCTTCACAACTATAAGCACCCAGCATATTGCCCAAATGACAGCTAGGAGAAGGGTTCTCAGCTAGAATAATACAAGAATTCATTAGTATAAGTAATCAGCTTACTACTAATAAAATGAAATGATTCAGAAATGTTCTAGTGAATATATTCGTGAGTTACATCAACTTACAGCATGTCCTTTTTCTTCTCGCTATTTTTGAAGGAAAAGTAATACTTGAGAAATCCGTTGTTCAGTGTAAGGCGTTCAGTTTTCAGCAAAAATGTACACAGCTCTCACAGTCAGTTGAAATCAGGATAATTTGTGTCAGACATATATTCCCCATCACTTGATTTAAAGTGAAATGGTGATCTAATGGTGAATTCACTTTTTTTCATGTTTCAGTATGTTTGGTTCTTTTAAGCACAAGGAGATAGGCTTAGAGCGAAGTGATACCCTGATAACTCACAGCTGTTTCAGTGGCACATATCTTTAATTTGCACTTATTCAAAGTCTTCGTCAGAGAACAAAGTCTTTCCCTTTCTTTTCTCCTGATCCTTTCCTTGAGGATTGTATGAGATTGTTATCATTCTCATTTTAATTAAATCATTTCAGAGCAGTGAACACTCTAAATAAGAACATGTGACAGAGCACTGGAAATTTTGGCATTGCAGCAACTTTTTCTTCTCATTAAGCACAGCACTATATCTGCAGATATTTATGTATTATTTGAAGGAAAATTTAATGGTTTTTTTAATTTTAATTGTTTTCTCTTGGCGAAAGGAGTCTTGCCCTGCTGGCATCTCTTTAACCCACTGCAAAAGATGTTCATTCTGCTTGATTTCTAAAGTCTGCTAGACTATAACATCACAGTACCTTCCTGTTTATCTTCAGTCAAGCCATGATTCACTTATGTATGCAATGGCCTTACAATGAAGCTGAACACTGAAATACAGTCCGCAAATCAAGGACTGCTTGCATATATTTCATTTTTGGATGAACAGTACTGACATGTTCATTGTAATCATTAGATCTCTAAAATGGGGGATATTTCTTAATTAATTTCACTGAAACCCAAGCTCGTATGCGCTGTAGTATGCTTTCCTTTGAGGATTTTTTTTCCTGAAGTGGTAACAAAAGCTACATTGGTTCTTGAATAAGATACAGTTATCTTATCCCTGTAATCCTAAACTTATTGTCATGACAGCTGGAGAGGAGCAGCACTCACTCTCTTTCTTTGTGTTTCTCTCTTTGGCAACAATGATTGGCGCATGGTGGAAACACTGAAAAGTGTTCCTCTTCCAAATGACACTCTGGGCTCAGCCAAAAAAAAGAGAGAGAGGAAATTCAGTAGATTAAAGGAAGAGACTATTTATCATTACTGCAAATAATTCGGTTAGAATTTTAGCAAAGTTTAGTTTTTAAAGGCTCGAGAAATGAAAGTTAATAACTTCCAGGACTGCTTTGAAACTTAGAAAGATTTCTAAGATCCAGTGAATAAGAGGTCATCAAGCAGATGAGTGAAAGCTCTTAGAGGTTTAGTTCCACAGTGGGGGCCTGACATCACATTTGGCACCAAACGTTTTGTCTTTTCTCCACAAGGTGCAGCTTCATACAAGCATGTGCCAACCCATTTATTACTTAAAAATGCAGAACAAGTTTCATTTGCAGAAAGCTTGGCCTCTCCAAGAGTTCAGCTCTTACCTCATACCTGTTAGCACCTGGGGCTTTTTCAAAGAGTAGTGTTTTCAGTGGTAAATGCCTACTCATAAAGCTGTACCTTCCTGAAATATATTGGTTATTTTAAAAAGTTTTAATTGAGAAAAAACAAGGCTGAAGCAGGATTGCTGGTTAGCATCAGAGCTACTTTTGCACCTGGGCTGTGGCAGATACAGTTTGGGATCATTACTATGCCTGATTGGGCACACAGATATGTAAAACTAGGTTATGTCCATTTCAGTGATTATGAGAAATTTCATTTACGATTTTAAGCACCTAGTGCCATTTCTTGCTCCTTCTCCACATATCTATCTGCATATTTACACACTCCCGATGTCTGTGTTTTTTGGGTACCTGCTAGATGTATGAAGGCTTGCAGCAGAGAGCCAGTGGGCTCGGATGCCATGCTTTGAGCTAACACAGAAAGCCATGACTGCCATGGAACTCACCACTTTGAGCAAATATCCACAATGATATTTGGAGCACCAAAAAATTCTTATTAATGTAACTTTAAAAAAAATTCTTTCTGCAGTTACAGCTTCGGAAAGGCATTTTTAGAGAGGCAAAGAGTCTGTGGCAGTTCTGGGAATAAAAGTCACATTTGCCGGCTGTAAATCATGTGTCTTGACCACAAAACCTTTTTCCTTCTCAGAAAATCCAATTTTGTCCTGGCTTGTATCCTTGATTATTGCTTTTTTTTTTTTTTTTAAGGAATCTGCAGATCTTGGTTTGGTTTGCTTGGTGTCATATGATACTTCAGAATTATGTCTCAGATGAACGATCACTGAGTATGGAGAGGCAATATATTAACTTACTTCAGTTGGGTATTTTAACAATGACTGCAATTATATTTTACTGTTGTCCGTCCAGGATGTGTCTGATCCCATGATTGCTGGTTCATTTTAACAGTAATAAGTATGTGTATTTTTTAAAAGTGTGGAGGTATTTGGGTATGACAAAAGGTCCTTCAGATATCAACTGCCATTAGGATTGGCTATGAGCAATGAAAGCTGTGACAGAGAGCTCAGTCAGCCAAGTAGGCTTTCATTACTAATAGAATTGGTTTTCTTTTTTCTTTTTTTTTTCAGAAGAACTGCTTTGGGGCTCTTACAGTTATCGTATTAAAAGTATGCTTTCTGCCTTTTTCAGTTAACTAGTAGGAGGGAAGTGTTTCAACACCATCATCTTTCTAGGCACTAAAAAGAGTCTTTCTGCTGAAATTCTTAAAGTTTTAAACTATGCAGAATGTAGTTTAAATATGTAAATACTGCCAAAATCTTCAGACTTTGCTCTCTGTATAGCTCAGCTCTGGAAGGATGATTAGAAACTTTAAGAAGCTGGTAGCCTTCCTTTCCTGTTAAGCATTTAAGTACTCAGGAGGGTTTAAGAACTATGTAGACGTCCCTTACTCCTACTTTTCAACACTATTTTTAGGCTTTGCATATTCTTTTAGAGAAAAATACATGGAATTTGATGTAAAATTGGGGCAATAATAATAATGCTTTGCTGTTCTGCAGTGTTCCTTCTCGGTGCCTATCAAACGTTATGACAAATATTGCAGTATGTATATCATCATCAAACTAGGTAATATTACAGGTACAATCCCAAGTCAGGACTGTTAAATATCTACTTTGAATTTTGTAACAGTCAGAGATACAGTCCTTCTTTTCTGAGCTGTGACTATGTAGATCATATTATTCCTTTCATTTCTATGGAGTCATTACATTTGTATGCTGGAATCTTCCCTTCAGATATGAACTTAAAAGGACTGCAGTCTTTCATACATGAACACATTTAAGTACTTGGCAGCATTTGTGAATCGGGTGGAGATACAGATGCTAGATATTTGTAATGCAGCCACAAAATAGTATATCTGAAATTATGTGGCTTGAAAATAAAGTGCATGGTTGCTATTCTCCCAGCTCCCAGGAATCAATTGAAAGACCTCTGTTATGCTGAGGACAAAGGGAGGCAACTGACACTTTCTACTAACAGAGACACCTTAGCCTTTTTTTGTGAAATTCAACTTTTCTTCATTTTTCCATTGTTTATTGTATTTTCAACTGTAATGAGTGTGGGGGATGTTACAGTGCAGGGTGGGCACTCTACCATCTGTACACATTTCTCATGCAAAATGATGCTTCTATTTGGACTGGAGCTTTTGCACGTTGATTCAGTATATTTTTAAGACATTACTATGGAGTACATAATTAGTACATAATTAGAGTTCTTCCTGTAGCATGCTTTCTGCTTTAGGCAGGTACCATACAGTAATTAGGAAAGTAGGGTGACCCGCAGACTACGTGCACAAGACAGCATAGCATGCATACTCTTTTAGCACCTCATTCTCCAGAGAGCAGTGAATAGGTTGATTACCTTCTGTGGTATGTATGTATTCTCTAAAGCCACATGTAAATGCTGTTTAAAGTAAGGAATTGAATGCAAAACATGAGATGTAATTTGTTACCATGCTCAAGTAAATGTGATAAAAGTCATCTCCGTTAATAATACATGATAGATCTGTGTGAGATGTGAAAAATACACTAACTGTGCTTGTAAGGAAATGACCTCCATAATTCATTTGAACTTTACCTTTCATCTGCTATGAGCAAATTTGTCAGAGAGATCAGTCTCTATTCCCAGCTCTGCCGCGTGCCTCAATACATCCTCTCTCACTTTGTTTGCATTTTTCCTTCCCTTTATCTAACAAAGGGAGGGACAAAGAAGCAGTAAAGCAAAACATGTTTCAGATGAGGTATAGATTCAGACTATAGGACCCGTGATGAGGATTAGTGAACAACATTAATTGTGCAGGAGAGGCAGTTCAGTCGAGACTTTGTGCCTGCTGCCTCTGTTTATGTTTTATTCAACTTTTGTTTAGCTTAGCAAACCTGTTGCAATTATAGCATCACGTTGCTTTATTTTCTCAAGTGTGTTGCACACAAGGATCAAATAAGGGCTGATACGATTCTATTAACAGTTTTTAGTTCTTCATTTTTCTTCGTACTTTACAATTTAGCTGGGCATAGGAGAGGAATTCTGAGAAGATAAGCTCACATAATGCAGCTGGAAGGAGCCTCCCTGACTGAAGTATCACTTTTCTGCTTTTTCAGCACCATAAAGGGGAATTTCTCTTCATAATGCATTCTATTACAACACTGGAGGACAAAAATCTACTGTATCTTAGCTTCAGACTTCATTAAACTTCTCTGTATAGACTTGCATTCGAACAGGTAGCAATTATTCCCAATTATAAAGCCTTTTCTCATCCACTGGAAAGGTTTTGTGGATATTGTTAAATTAGTTTATTAATTCCTATTCTTAGACATCAATTTTCCACATTTAAGTGAAAACAGACCTTGCTAGACCAATCATATAAAGTCCTGCCTGCATCAAGAGATCTGTTCTGCAAGTCATTTGAGGTCCTCCAAACCTGCGGTAGCATGTCCTGATCACACATTCCTCAATTTACAGATAGTGTAATCAGATCAGGGGTAGAAACCTGTTTCTGAAAAAGTGGGATCACTCTGGGTCTTTCACTGTGTCAGAAGGGGTGGTTGTGAAGACTCCTGTGGATGCGGTAATCAGTGCGCCAGGCTGTTGCTGCTTGGATGATTTGCCCAGTCATCTGGGAGCTGCAGTATTGAAGACCAACATAGTGTTTCATTGCTATAGAAATTACCCTGTTTGTTTAACTCTGCTGTTCAATTGACTAGTCCATTATTTTCAGAGCCTTTAGGCTTAGATAAATCTGCTCATAGGATCACAGGACAATTCAAGTTGGAAGGAACTTTGTAGGTAATCTAACCAATACTTCCTTTAGTTATATTATAAGCTGCAAATCTACATGAAAAGCAGTTAAGGTTTTGGGTTTTTTTACTATTCATTTTAGTCTATATTATTGTTGGATGCTAACTGATGACATAATATAAAGCACCTTGTTAAAGTAAGCTGACAAAAACCATTCAGCTAACATAACATTTTCCATGTCCATAAAAATTCCATAAATTCAATTAGTGTATGAATTAGCAAATTCACAAACGTTTGTCATATATTTCTTTTTCTGTTTAAGTTTCATCCACTTTTAGATCTTTCATTCAGACTGGTATCTTTTGAGTCTAACACCATCAAGGAAAAAATTACGTATGGCTTTAAAAATACCATTCCATTATTTGATTTTGAAACACTTATTCTAACAATTAACTTCCATAATGTGGTTGGACATATATAAATTTTACTTAAAGTAATGGATTTTTGACAGCAATATAGCAGGAGGGTAAAAATATATTTTTAAGTTGAATCTGTCTATCTACCTTTGGAAGACATGTTTTCTTTTACATGTAATGATTTTCTACTTTAACACACGGTGCTACTGAAGAGTGTGAGGTAATATTCCTCCTAAAAGCAGCTGTACTACAGAAACATGTATTTGTATTTTCAGATAGGTTTGGCAGTGCCTTTGGTTTTATTTTTTGTCTGGTACCAGTATCTTAATCAGATAATTCAGGGGTTTACTGTATCTTTTTACACCAAAATATGTACCTTTAAAAACTGAAACACAGATCATTACACATCCCTGTTAATTACAGTGTGATTAATTTATCTGTCTGTTAATTCGATGTGTGATGTGCCGTGTGCTCTGATACTCCCATAACTCTGTTAGTGCCAGATGTCTGGCCTGGAGTCTGGAAGAACTCTCTTTGCTGGTGCTTTAAGTGTCTGGTACATCCACAACCACATTTCATGTATTTACTAAGTGCAGTGATTGAATCCAGCTGTTTGCATTCCATGTCATGCTATCATTTGCCAGCCACTCACTGTGAGACTTGGGCAGGAAACAATTTTCCCATCCCATTTAAAAAAAAAAAAGAAAAAAGTCATTTTAAGGCTGTTACCTAGAAAGGGAAAAAAATAAAGCAAACAAACAAAAAAACCCACAATATTCACCTCCTTATGAGAGTCACTTCAAATGAGAAGATTCAGATTCAAAACTGTGAGATGGATATCTTCACGAAAGATTTATCTTTTTTAATAAATCTTTTGGAATGATAATTTCCTGATGAAAAGTATTTAGTTTCCAAATCTGTCGTTTTTTTATGCAGCAGAGTTACTATTTGCCCAAAGATGATCTCTCTTAGTTGGTAAGGATAGATTTTTTTTATTTTTTTCATTTCAGTGACTGCCAAAGCTTTCAGAAAAGCAGACATTGCATGTTGGCTCCCCTCTCACCATGCTGCATCACCCATGCTTCATATAATACTATTTGATTTATCTGTTGAGTGTATTGATTGAACTGCCCCTTTTTTTCATTGCATTCACTGTCAACAACACAAATCTGATAGGGGCAGTAAGTGCATGTCTTCTCAGTGGTTTTTTTCCAACACAGAATGATAAAGGTCCTTTCCAATCCAAACCATTCTAAGATCACCTAGTTCCAACCCCCCTGCTATAGGCAGGGACACCTCCCTCTAGACCAGGTTGCTCAGAGTCCCATCCAGCCTGGCCTTGAATGCTACCAGGGAGAGGCCGTTCACAACCTTTCTGGGCAACGTGTTCCAGTGTCTCACCACCCTCACGGTAGAGAATTTCTTCCTGATATCTAGTCTAAATCTATCCTCTTTCAGTTTAAAACTATTTCCCCTTGTCCTGTTGCTAGATGCCTTCATAAAAAGTCCCTCCCCAGCTTTCCTGCAGGGCTCCTGTAGGTACTGAAAGGCTGCTATAAGGCCACCTCAGAGCCTTCTCTTTTCTAGGCCAAAAAGCCCCAGCTCTCTTACCCTGTTCTCATAGAAGAGATGCTCCAGCCCTCTGATCATCTTCATGACCCTCCTCTGAACCCTCTCCAACAGCTCTGCATCCTTCTTGTGTTGGTATTCCCAGAACTGGACACAGTACTCTAGGTGGCAGAGTAGAGGGGCAGAATCACCTCCCTCGACCTGCTGGTCGTGCTTCTCTTGATGCAACCCAGGATACAGTTGGCCTTCTGGGCTGCAAGCACACATTGCCAACTCATGTTGAATCTTTTGTTGATCGACACCCCCAAATCCTTCTCCTCAGGACTGCTCTCAAGCCATTCTCCACCCAACCTGTATCTGTGCTTGGAGTTGCCCCAACCCAGATGCAGGACCTTGCACTTGGCCTTGTTGAACTTCATGAGGTTGGCATGGGCCCACCTTTCAAGCCTGTCCAGGTCCCTCTGGATAGCGTCCCTTCCCTCTAGCATGTCAACTGCACCACTCAGCTTAGTGTTGTCTGCAAACTTGCTGGGGGTGCACTCAATCCTGCTGTCCTTGTCGCCTACAAAGATGTTAAATGACACCAGTCCCAGCACTGATCCCCGAGGAACACCACTCATCACTGGTCTCTGCTTGGACATTAAGCTGTTGACTGCAACTCTCTGTGTACGACCATCCAGCCAATTCCTTTTCCAGTGAGTGATCCATCGATCAAATCCATTTTTCTCCAACTGGTGACCAGGATGCCATGTTTGACACTGTCCCACGCTTTGCACAAGTCCAGATAGATTACATCAGTTGCTCTGCCTTTATCCACTGACACTATAGCTCTGTCATAAAAGGCCACCAAGTTTGTCAGGCATGACTTCCCCTTGGTGAAACCGTGTTGGTTACCACCAGTCACCTCATCTTTATTTTCCGTGTTCCTTTAGCAGGGCCTTCAGGAGGATCTGCTCCATGATCTTTCCAAGCAGAGATGAGACTATGGTTCCCTAGGTCATCTTTTTTTCCTTCATGAAAACGGGAGTTATGTTTCCTCTTTTCCAATCAGTGGGAACTTTACCTGACTGCCATGACCTTTCAAATGTGATGGATAGCGGCTTGGCTATCCATCATATGGATCACATGGAAGGATCTACTTCTATTATCCACCTCAATGTCAATTCTGGCCCTAATTTTAGTGCTGAATTTTATTATTCATCATATTTTACCACATTTTATACTATTATTTTAATATTATTTTCTACTTGAAAAGTACATTATTCTAGGCACTGTACCAGCATAGTAGATGATTGTCTTTCACGGACTAAAATTGAGGATGTAAGGATTTACAGTCTTACTGTGTTTAGCCTAAATCCCTGCTGCAGTGTATAACTTAAAATGTCTACTTATTGGAAATTTTGACGTAACAAATATACTATGGCTGTGGAGGTGTTTGCCCTTAAGGGAGAATGGAAAAGGGGAAGAAAAGGAAAGAACAGTCTATTATTTTTTTCTCAGATCTGGATATAAGCTGAGGGTTGAATGCTAGAAAGCCTAGAGCTAATTGGCATAGGAGTGAGGAATAGCACCATACTCAAACTCTGGGTAACTGTGAGCACTGCAGACTTTCACATTGCTGGTCAGCAACTTGCTGAATACTGGAATTGTTGCAACTAAACTAACACTACTGTGGTATGTCTATACATGCAGAAGCGTCTTTGGTGACTACAGCACATACCTACTTTGGCCACACTGAATGCAATGAGGTTTTCATAGATGTTTTTTTTATCTGTTAGCTCTCAGAAATGTGCTTAGGGTGACTTTTTACACCTTCTAGACTTCTCTTTGTAGTATAGCAGTATGTACGTGGTCTTCTCAAGAAGTTTCCAGTACTTCTGTGCCAGTAGTTCCTAGTGGCCTGTCTTCTCTTGAGTTACTTTGGCATCTAGCATGTTGCAGAAGGTTGGACAATACCAGTACAGCTCTTGCGTGTTTAGCTCATCAGTTTTCTCTATTACTGGAAGGGAAACAGTATCACTTGTTGAATATTATTTGAATGTTTTATTAAATAGTAAGTGAATGTTTTAGAAAGTGAAATTCTTTATAGGCAAAATGACTAGATAATTCCTAAATCTTCTGATTTATGGTTATTTTTATTCATTCTGTAAAAACATCAGTAGTAAAAGGAACACACCAATGAACAGCTTTTTTTATACATTCCTTGACTAGTAGTGTATGAATAATTTCTGAAAGATACTATTAACTGAGTTATCTAAACACTGGCAACAACTCTATCCACCAGTTTTTCTTATAATACAAATAATAGGGATTGCAACTTCATGATTATTTTCTTTACGTGTGTGTGTGTGTATAAAGCTATAGCTTTGAGCTGTGGAGCTTCTTCTCTCGTATATTTTTTATATATAGATGTGAAGACTTTTTTACTGTAATCCTCCACGGCGTAGCTGGATGTCTCATGATGTTTAATGGCTTTTTCCTAACAGTGCTTATCTTTTGAGGAAACAGTATCTCCGTTTTAAAGGCAGGCAAGGAAAGAACAGTGAGCTCAGGATTACCTAAGGTCAGTGTGCAAGCACACAATAGCAACAGAAGTGGAGTGCAAACTTTGAAATGGTGTTTTCATATCTATTCTCCCTCTCCACAATGTCTGTTCCTCTGTTGCAGACTGCTTATTTATAAGAAACATTGTCACCCATTATGAGATTTAGCCTTGTGTTAATGGCAAGGTACTGATGATTATGTCTCTTCTCCCCAGCAGTCTTTGAAAATGCGGTCATCAGTACACCAGAACATTGCCCATGAGCCATTATTGTTGTCACAGTCACCATTCAAGTGATAGAAATAGGTAGAGAAAAAGGGATGCCCATATGAAAGCATCCCTGCAATATAAGCTGACCGCTGGCTGTCAGGCATGCTGGGCTGGCTCGCTGCGTGATCCAGCATAAGCAAGGCTGACTTCCAGCCCCTGAGCACAAAGCATGGTGTGTGGGATAGCTGGCCAGCTCTCTGGCCCCCTGCTCCCAGACCATGGGGCTGACCCCCAGCTTGGGGAGCGTGACCCCTGCCAGCGCTGCTGAAATGGGCTCAGTGCTCCCAGCCTAGATGCTGGGCTCAGAGTGCAGTTTTCGACAACAGAAATGGTAATGGGAAAAAACATTTGTCTTTGGAGGCACTGCTGCCACCAAAGAGAATATTCAATCCCATTCTTATTTAAATAAAGTGCATATTCAAGGCTTCACTTGTTTTAAAAGCTCACTGAGATCTCTGAGGAAAGAAAAACAGAAGCATGCTGTCAAGCTTCTCTGGCAATTAAAAGCTAAATAAAAGGACATTTATTATGTTGGGATTTAGAGTGTGTAATTTCAGTGACATGAATGCGCATGTATGTGTGTACATATATATGCGTGGATATGTGAGTTCACATCTGCAGGGAAAAAATAAATGTTGGTGACTAGCAGTAGGACAAGAAGGAATGGCTTCAAGTTGCACCAAGGGAGGTTCAGGCTGGATATTAGGAAAAAATTCTCTGAAAGAATGGTCAGGCGCTGGAATGGGCTGCTTGGGGAGATGGTGGAGTCACTGTCCCTGGAGGTGTGCATGAAATATTTAGATGTAGACATGATTAAGTGTAAAATATTGATGGTAGGTGGACGATTGGACTGGATGATCTTGGAGGTCATTTCCAACCTTGATGATTGTATGATTCTATGATCATCAGCGAAAAGTTGGGATGTCTGAATGATATGATAACAGTATTTCATGAAATTAGAAAGTTTCTTATCTGATGGAACTACATTCAATCAAGTAAACTGGTTGCATTCAGTGAAACCGTTTTTACGAATAAGCCCTGCTTAGGACTTGGAGCTGCCTGATTTAAAGATGGCACTTCCTATGCTGTCACCTCTCCCTGTTTCACGATGAGTATCACCACGTACTTGCAAACCAGCACCTGGGTATCGATGCTGATGGGCTTAACCTTCCCATAAGTTGGCGCTCCCCATAGGCTCTTGGTGACTCAGTGCTTGGGTCTTGATAACATTAATGTCCTTACCATTCTGACAATGGGTGTCTGCACGTCCCAGGGCCAGGGAGGAAAGAAGGGCTGGGGTGTACCTTGACAGCCCACAGACATGGTGTAGACATTTGCCAGTTTTTTGGTTATGCTAACCATGCTGCCAGGGGTAAGGAACAGGTAGCATCAGTCACACTGGAACTTGTGCAATTGGCCAGAATTATATTTTTATTAGTGGCAATATATTATTCTTTATGTTAATAAAACTGTAGGTTATACTCAGCCATAAAGAGGAGAGCATTTTTAAATAATTTAACAGAGAAATGTCAGAGTAAATGGAGGGAAACAATATGCAAAGTTATTTTATATGCTACATATGAAATATGAGGTGCCCTGGCTCCTGGTGGCGATTAAATTTTAAAGCCCATTCCTCTCAAGTGATGTGTTTTATTGTTTGTGTTCTTTAAGGCTATACTCTTGTTGTGATGATTCTCCTAACAAAATATTTGCATGTGTAAATAAATGTAAATAAAACTATAAAATCACGAGGGTTTTTTATGCACGTCAGTTTCTATCTATCAGAGGATTCATTCTGAATTATGGATATTTTTAAATCTTTTTTTGATCACCAAATCACAGAATGGTTGAGGTTGGAAGGTGTCTCTGGAGGCCATCTGGTGCAATCCCCTGCTCAAGCAGAGCCACCCAGAGCAGGGTGCCCAGGCCCGTATCAGGTAACTTCTGGAGTTTTCCAAGGAGGGAGGCTTCACATACTCTGGGATCCTGTGCCAGTGCTCCATCATCACTGAAGAAGTGCTTCCTAATCTTCAGGGGGAATCCCTTGTGTTCTAGCTTGTGCTCATTGCCTCTTGTCCTATCACTAGGCACACTTCCTTTGGGTATTTACAGACACTGAGATTATCTTCTCTTGGCTTCATGATCAGCTCTCTCAGCCTTTCCTTGTGTGAGATGCTCCACTCTCCTTAATGGTATTTTGAACCCTTCCTTTGACTCCCTCTGGTGTGTTTATATCCCTCTTGAACTGGGCAGTCTGGAACTGGATACTGTGCTCCAGTCCTTACCAGTGCTGAGCAGAGGGGACCACTTGTTACAGTTAGGTTTCATCAAGGCTGCCTGAAAATGTGCAGTGCTCTTCCTGTACAGACCCCAGATGTTCCAGTTGGTTTTACAGTGCCCTATCACAGTTTTTAAACCTTACCTGAAGGCCAGCTGTTGAGACAGCGACAAACTGAGGTAAAAACACTGATTAAGAGCCAGCTGACACTATGTACTTCAACTAAACTTTCCCTTTACATGCCAGCTCTAGGCCAGCTCCTGATCCAGTACTAGCTGACCAACTGAGACATGTTGGAGACCCACAGAAAATCTGGGACAGGGTCTTAAGCCACCTGTTCATGGTTCAATGAACTTTCCAGAGAGGCACCTGGAAGCCACCAGGTACTGATCTATGAGCCTTCTGGCTTCAGTGGGAGCTGGAGTAGACCCTTAATGCACTCAGAAAACCTAATGATTGTTAGTATTTCAAATCAAATATGAAGTTTACGTGCAGATTTATTGAATATTTATATGAAAATTAAAGCTGTCCTTTTGTTTTTGATGAAAGACATAGTCTTCTGAACTCTCTGCTATGTAAGACAAAAGGGATTTCTTACCACATGGTCATGCTGCAAAGGATGATCTATCTGGTAGAATTTTTTGTTTGCATTAATAAACTCTCCTGATAGTGATATAAACATTTGCTGTAGTCCGTTAATGAAAACTACGCTAATGTGGGTGTTGAGTGTACCACAATAAAATTTTATCAGTCAAGAGGTTGATTATGGTACTCAGTGACAGATTCTGTTGTACTCCCAGGTATTGACAGTGAAGTGGAACAAATGCAAAACCAAAACTAGAGCTTCCGAAAATGGAAACTGAAGAAAAACGTTTTAGCCACGGTGATTTTTTTTTAATGCATGATTAATTTATAGGAAACAGTGTTATTTCTCCAGGCAGACTCTCCTTTTATTTACTTACTTATTTATTTATTAGATGTAATAAATACTGTTGCCATAAACACAATTGAAATAAGAACTCATGACAACTCATTTTAAGTCTGGTAGGCTTGGGAGTAAACTGAGCTGCCCAGAGAGAGCTGGTGAAAGAGTTTTCTTGCTGTAATTGTAATAAGGGAAATTTAAAAACCACAATCTGTTTCAAGTAAAAAATGAACAACTGAATGTTGTCTTAAACATTTTTTCCTTTTGTTGGCGTGTCTTTAGGCAAGTGGCACTATTGGGCTTGGGATACAGATGCTATTTCTGTTACAGAAGTAGAACTGTTGTTTCTGAACCCTTCAGTCCATTAATTCAAAATCTGTATTTGCAGAGCCTTTGCTTTGGAGTGCTAAGAAAACAAAAAATAAAAGCTAGGAATAAGCCATGAATAGGGATCAAATCATATAATCTATTTATTTCTGGTATTATGCTTCATATGTAATGATACAATTGACACGTTCAATATGATTGAAAATGTAGCTGATTATTTTATGCGGTGTGTCATCATTCTTTTTCTCTATCTAGTATTTACTCCAGGAACGTGGTCATTCTCAGACTGGCATGCCGTTTTAGCTATTAAAATATTACAGAAGCATAACAGAACTTTTTTAAAGTATGTCGGGGGGGGAGGGGGTATGAACATTTGTGCTTAGTATTAAACTTTCCTCTGAAAACTAAGATTAATACCATTATTTTTATATATGATCTTTTTTTTGGTGTAGGGAAAATACAGATTTCAGGCCCAGCCTCTATATATCTTGCTTATGTAATGTGTAAATTCTAATAGTTTTCTTTCTTGAGGCATGCTGGTAAGCATATCTACTAAGTGACTTTACATCTGAACAATTTGTGCTCATGATGGTGCTCACAGTTTTACACGATTTAACCATAGGAGGGAGCCTCTCCTCTTTCAAAGTTGCACAGGAAGATGCAATCATGGGCACTTGGAGGTATCTTTAAAACAGATACTTGCATATTCCTACAAGTTTGCATTTCAAAGTGCAAATGCTCCTTTCTCTAAGACTGATCTATGCCTGCTTCACAGTGAGTATATTTACAGAGAAGTCAGGCCTACTAGTTCCAGAGAGAGTTGTGCAGAAATAATAAAACTCTGTTCCCAACAGAGTGTAAGACTGTCCTAATATTTGAACATGAACAGTATTCATTCTTTATTAGAAAGTAGCTGGGTTGCATAAATATCTNCAACCATAGTGGTTGGAGAATCTTGAGGAAAAAGAATAACTTAAATAACTTAAATCTTATTACGCTAATTCATTTAAATTGCCAGTGATTTCAATTTTATTGTGAAATTGGAAGGAATCTACCCCTAAAGTTTTATGTTGTCAGAAATAATTTCCCACGTTACTTATGCTTGATGATTCAGCTCATGTCTGAGCTCATGGTGAGCAGATGTGTTAACCATCAGGCCTTCCATCCTCTTCCTCATCTTACAAGTTTGAGGCTGGCCACTAAGGCTGGAGAGTCCTCTACATAAGAGGCAGGGATTGTTGCTGTAATACCATGGAATGAGTGGCAGTTGGGGTACCCAGAGTGACCTCACAGGAGGTGCAAACAGGAAAATGGGGTCTCACAAAGCTGCTTTTCTAAGTTTATCCCCTTATTATTTCAATCCGTGGCGATATTATTGCTTTCTGAATCCTCTATGTTCAGTGTATACTCTGAAATCTATCCTGGATAGCCACAGGTTTACCTTACATTATTCTGAACAAATGAAAAATCCCACATTTTCTCATAGCAAGAGCAGTGCATGGTATTAACAGAGGCATTTCTCACACCTAATATTCTACTTTCCTTGTGTATGTTATTGGATAATGTCCAGATAAAGTCATATGTTATTTTTTCTTGTCATGTGAATGTGATGATAACTCCTAGGAGAAATATTTAACAAAGGGGTAAATCTGCAACAGTGCTAAAGTTACAGATCATCAGTACAAATTCTTGTTCCTAGAAATGAGTTTAATGTAAGGAGTCTGATTAACTGTAAGATGTTGACGTTGTTGCTTGCAGTAGTTTGCAGGGTGTTTCCCACCAGTTATTTATACCATATGTCTGTATGCCACTTTATTCCTTACTTCTCCTCCATCTTCACAAATACACCCAAATTCATTACATTAATTTTCTTTTGTTTTGGAAGAAGTGGGCAAGAATACTGCTATGTAAATCACTGTGTATATGCTTTCATTGTAGTAATATCCATAAGATTTAACTGGAGTTGGAATTCTGCTGTGCTGCAAAGTTCTGAAATGCAAGGAAAATGTACGCCTCTCCTCCAAAGAACTTAACAGCCCAAGGCTTCCAGCCTAGGAATTTCTATGCAGACGTTTGTTGTTAAGCACAGAAAGGGCCACAAAATCTCAGTGGTTGGGCTTTTGAGGGCCTTTTGGCTCCTCCATACCTGTGTCCCTGGATCTGCTCCTATCAGTCTGTCTGTAGTACAGTAACTTGTGAATGTCATCTCTCATGCACATCCAACTTTTGGCTTGCCTGGGCCACACCAAATGAAGGAGAATTATCTTGGGCAAGATATACATGGGTTGCTCCAAAGGTAATGCCTCCTACTTGTTTCCATGGAAACTGTGACCACTACGAAGACCACAATAACACTATTTGATAGAACAAATTCTCAGCTACAAAATACTCTTTTTCAACATATTCACCACCATTAGCTATGCATTTTCACCAGCGATGAACAAGAGCCTGCATGCTGTGCTCGTCAAAACCTGTACCGGTGGAGGTGACCCACTGTCAGTGTCACTACTGAAACGTACCACCCACCCCTCACTGTGTTCACATCCACTGTTTGATCTCCATCAATATTCAGCAAGCATCAATGAATCTTAGCGGATGCCTTTTTTTCCACAGCGAGGAATTAAATTCCCCCCCTTTGCTTCATATACACACCCATGTTAGACACCATTGTGTCAGACTGGCCTGCTGCTGCCTCTGTCACACAACAACAAAATTTAATGGAATATTGGTGGGAAGCTTCAACCTTTACTGACATACCACCAACATCCATCTTTGATGTTGCGAGCCAACGCAATAAAATAGGAGGCATTACTTTTGGAGCAGTCCTCATAAGCTACATAATATAGTTTATATATATATATGCAACAAAACTTATTTAAATTAAAACAGTAAAAAAGAGCAATCAAACCATAAAACTTGTGAGATATGTGATCTTGCTTTTATGAAACTAGCGCATCACCCTGGTTTGATGGCGGTGGTTGCAAGGTATTCATCAGAGACTTTTGATGAAATGTTACTCTTTATGTACTTCATCCTTGAAAACAGTTGTTCACAAATGTACATACTGCCAAAAGCAATGGCATGAATAAGGTGTGGCTGTGAAGCGAGGGCTGTTTTTTCCTGTTCATAGGACTGCATTTAGCCAATGTATCAAAATGCATAAAATAATTAGCCATAACTTGAGTTTGCACTGCAGTGCTCCCTGTGTCCCAGTTTCAGCCCAGACTGTGTTAACAGCACACCACTGTGTGGTCATTGCTGAGTGATGGTTGCACACCTCTGCTGGGCCAGACCTCTCAGTGGGGCAGAGCCACCGCCATGGTGGTGCAAGGCAGGGAGTGGCCACACCGCGAGCTGTGCCAGGCCGCATTCAGCCCACAGCCACGGGTTGGACATGCCTGTTGTATCTGACCAATTAAAGAGAATGCAGGGAATGTCCACAGCAGTCTGCAGCTAGTGGAAGAGTGAAGAGGAGAATACAGCCCCTCCCAACTGTGCAGCAGGAGCACAGTTTTGCCTGCTGTTGCTGGGGGCTTGTGAAGCCCTCCTCGGCCCGGGTGGCCTGCTCATCACTGGGCTGGAGCAAGGGTTGCATTACAGGGACCGTTTCTGTCCACAAAAGAGCAGCACCCAACTGTCCAAAAGAACAGCATTGGCTTATCTCTTACCAGCCTTTCTCTGACCAGCATGCACCAAAAAGGTGCTTGGAATGTGTTTTCTATACAGTTTATACAGAGTGACACCACTCTGCTCCTTGTGGGCACTGCTGTGTTCCTTCCTCTACGAACAGAGAAAGTATGAAGATCTAAGCTTTCACAAACTACAGGCTGCTCTTGCCATTTGCTGTTTTTATCTTTTCTTCTATCACACTCTAGGAGGACTAACACTTTTATGGAGGTTCACAGGCTAGATGAACATGCTTGTTGGCTGACATGCTTTGAAGTGTTAAGCCAGATACCCTCAGTTTTACACATACACTGCTAAAGTAAACCCAGCTGCACTGCTGAATCCTTTCTTTCATCCAACTCGGGGAAAAAAAGGAAAGCAAAGGGAGAGCAGGGTTAGCTTGAGCCCCTGGAGATCAAAACCTTGACAAAGGGAAACACCAACTTGGGTAAAGTTGCAGTTGTTGCTGGAGTGACTCTGTAATCATCCCTATTTCTTATTTCTTATTCTTTTACTCAGCTTTCTTTTTCTACTGTTGGTTTTTTTTTTTTCCCTCTTTACTGCTAATCATCCTTCCTTCTCCACCTTTCTGCTCTTCTAGTTTCAAATCTGACACTGCATTGCTTTCTCAGATGATAGACTCTGTGACATAGCCAAAGAATGTCTCTGCATTTCAACATACATATGTTACGGGCTGGCTGGGCATAGGACACTGAACATCCATGAACAGTAAAGTTGTAATATTAGTTGATGTCATTAAAGAGTTTTTTAAAAGATATACTCTCCAGAGCATCTGTTGGCTATTTATGCAGTTTACATTTCTTGATCAAAGTTGCATGATGTGTGTACCCCTAAAATATGCACTTCTGCTTATAAGGATATGCTGCACCCATTTCCTTTAAGAAATGTCGTTTTTGTCCTAGGAGAAGGTAAACATGCAAAATCAAAGAAGGGTACTGGATTGCAGTCATCATTCACAGCCATGATTCTCAAAGAGTTTAGCAAACTTTAAAGTTTCTTTTTGATGGCATCTTTTCCAGTGCATTTGTCTGCACCATTCTTCTTGTGGAAAAGTTGATTTCAAATGTGCTTACAATTGCTATGAAAAATGCAGGGCTATTATCCAAATAACCTTGCTTTCTGCTTTTTGTTAATCCAAGAAACACAGAAAGAGAACAAATGCTACGCAAATAAGGTGTTTTTTTTTCGACAGATGATACAGATAAAAGAGGACATGACTGAGAGCAAGTATAAAAAAAAAAAAAAAAGCAATGAAGCAGAGTGTGTAAACCTAGTGATATATCCTAAAGCTCAGACTTCCTTCAGGCATTTGTCTTGTGTTAGTCTGAAAATTATGTTCTGCTACAAGCATGAGAAAAATGAGTTCTTCCAATTTTTCAGTGCTTGCTGGTTTTAGTATTATGTTCTATTATGAGATTTTTTTTTTTCCCTACACAAACTCATTTTAACTGGTTTCCAGGTACAAGGATGGCCTTGTAAGACTTTTCAGAGCTCCTTTTGGTAGTGGTTGTCATAGTTTGCTCTGTGTGGGATGGCATGAACTTTACTATTTAAAGGCCATAAAGTGGTCTGTGAATGGCTTTTACTGTTTATAAAACATTTAATGTATTTCCTTCTTTACAAATGGGAATGTTCTCAGATTGTTAAAACAGACACAAGGAAACAAAGACAGCAGTTTAGTTGCTGCAATTAGGAGATAAATGATCCACAAATACATCTCTTAAAACTCTTTTTTAGGGGATGAAATTCATGCTACATGACTTTCGCCATGCTAGATCCCCACTTAAATCCCCAGACTGGGGCACTAAAGCAAGCAGGTAGTTCTAAAGTGGTTTCAAGAACCTCCCCCCCTTCCTCTCCCCAAAAGAAGCAGCCACAAAACAACATCATGTAAATCTGAGTTGAATTGGTTAAACAGAAGGTAACTGCAGATCTACGTGTACATGAATCTTAGATTTTGCTTTTGAGGTAGGTATCAATCACTCTCTGTCTTGTCGTTGTTTATCTTTCCATATTTTCATAAGTTGGGCACTAGCTCACAGAAATGCTACAGAATTAAGAATATTCATGTATATTAAAGTACATAAATACTATTATTTGAAACAGAGTGAATCTTTATGGAAGGACACCGGTGTTTTTTGACTCACATACATTTATACATTTTTGCTACTGGAGGGACTTCTTGTATATTTTTTAGACAGTTATAAATGTAAAATCCAAAATGATAACAACATAATTTGTATGATTGCAAATACGAAATATTTTAACACTTGATCTCAAATACAGGGTAAACTATAAATTAGTCCTTGTTCTCAGAAATAATATGTCAGAGCATGAGGTACGGTAGTGTGGAATAGGAAAGATTTGGCTTCTGACCAGAGACTTCTTTGTGCCAGGTCATTTGGCCTCAGCATCTGCCCATAAAATCAGTGATTTGATGCCCTCTAGTATTATCATAATGAACGCATCAGAACTGATGAAAAAGCGGGAACAAAAGCATAAAGATATAAGCAGTCTGTGTTCCTCCCTAGGGAAATAAAAGGCTGAATTCACATTTTAGGATATTTGTTAATGAGCTCAAGCCTATGGAGGGTGGAGCCTCACATTTCAGAGCGTTCATTCATCAACTTCCTTTTCCAACTTTTTCATGAAAAGGCAATTTGTTATTGGAGAGTTCTGCAAAAACTGGCAGTTTTTATGTGAAATAGATGAACAATCTTGTAAAAAGACTTCTGAACTCATTTTAGCAGAGAACCTACATTCAAATACTGAAATAGTGGGTATCCACATTTTTTATGATAATTTTTGTATAATGAAGAAGACAACCCGCTGCAATGGGCAGGTTACGGCACTAAGGATCCTTGTCCAGTAAAGAATAGTTCAAGATTCCTGTTGAACAACTAAATTAGCATAGTTAGGGGAATATTCACAAAATTCACAGTCCAAGTGTTCTTTGACCATAATTGAAACCAACTGAATTCCTTCCTTCCTCCCTCCCTCCCTCCCTCCCTTCCTTCCTTCTTTCCTTCCCATCGATTCCTCTTCTTGCAACCCCTTCCTTATCATCTTCTACACCCTATCCTCAGCAAAACTGGAAAGGGATTTCCCCAGCTTCAAGGCTTTGTTGTAGGAAAAAGGTGTTCAAGGTATTTCTTGCATATGCCTGCTTCATTTTCACTGTTCAAATGACTTGGTAAGGTGGAAGATCCTCCTCTATTCCTATCTCCTCCTTCAACTAAGCAATAATGGGGAGACAGAGCCATGAAGTCACAACCCCTTATTGTGAAAAAAGATCTCATCCATCAAACTGTCACCTCAGTTTTCTGTCCAGGGTCACAGAGGAACAAAGTCAGCTTGTGTCAGGTTGAAATAGCATTGGTAAGTGTTAGTGTGTGTGAAGCTGGTGGTTTGAAGTCTATTTATTTTGTTTGAAAGGCTCAAACAGCATGCTGCCAAGCAGGAGAACGAGCAGGAGGAAGTATCCTTATAAATTATTGGTGGAAGGCTCGCAGCCATCATTTAAGACGTGAAATTATGCCATCTGCTTTTCTAGGTCTTTGATTTACTTAGTGGCAGCTGTCTAGTTCTGAGTTTCAGCATATCACACAAAGGTAAAACGCCTTAAAACCTAATATGACAACAGCATTTCCTTAACAAAGATTTAAAGCTTTCTTGAAAATCAGAGAATATGTAGGGGACATTATCTCAGAATTCGTGGCATGCTTTCAAGACAAATTAGATGGAAAAAATGCTGTCTCTTTTCACACAAACTGGGAACATAGATAGAAATCTTCTGTTGTGAAAAACGCAATAGTTTGTTCTGATGTTATCTATCCAAAGAATTTCAGGGAGGCGCTGATGTTTTTATATCGCTTTTAACTTAGTGATTCCTAATGTTATTAATTCCTTGCCTGTCGGGCTCCTTCTTTTTTGATTATCGATTATCTGGGGGGAACACCTTAGTTGCCATTCTGCAGTTCTAAGTTTTATTCACATGTTCTTTGTTTAAAAAAAAAAAAAAAAAGAAGAAGAAGAAGAAGAAGCCTTAGGCCCATCAGCAGCTTTAGACAGTCAAAGCAGCTCATTAAAAAAAGGTTAAAATAAAAATATAATAATAATAATTAAAAGAAATAGGCTATGAGCTGCGGGGTGTGGGTGCCTGCGGGGGTGTCCAGGCACGGCGGAGCGCAGCAGGCTCTGCCCCCACCCCCGGGAGAGCCACTCGCGCTGAAGTCATTTGGTGCGCACTGCATTTTCCTGTGTGAGGATTAGGGAGCAGGAGAATGGCTTTGTGAGGAAGCACGGAGAGAGGGAGCCGAGAGAGGCTGCTGTGAGGGGCCAGCGGACTTCAGCCTTTCATAGTTCTTTCAGTCAATTCATTCTGGGAGACCAATTGCATGCGCTCCGGCAGCTGGGGGTTTTGTTTCCCTTTCAGCTGTATACTGTAGGAGAAGCTGGTAAGGTTATTTCTTCTTCTTCTTTTTTTTTTTTCTTTTCCCTTGTTGTACTGTTCCACGATGCTATTGTAATTGCTTTATTGAAGCGGCCGTTGCGTGAGAAAGAAGGGAAGTTGGTTAATGATGCTGAGGGTCCCCGCATTGTCTCTGCTTTGTGCAGCTGCTCAGTTTGTGGGGAAGCACTGTTTACAGTAGAGGGGCTGGTTTCCATCGAACAACTTTGCTGTTATTTCTCTAAAGTTGTTTCAGCCTTTCTTTGGGTGAAGCTAGGGAAATAAACAAATAAACGGACTCGGCTGTTTGGAAATGGGTGCATTTCTAGAGGCTGAAATTTGTTGAGAAAGCTGTTCCACCTCAATCCCAGTTTCAGATGTTCTGTCTTTGATGTTATCAGATTTGTCACTCTTCTGGACCAGTTCCAAAACAGGGTTTTACATGAGAACCTTCTCTCACAAATCTTTTCTTCGCACTTTCAGCAGGGACAAGATAGGTCACTTGAACTGATTGCCAAAGAAAACACAGCAAAAATGTATCTGTGGAAGGTGGAAGTGTTTGGGGGAAGGAAAAGTCCGTGGGGAACTCTGGAATTCTCTGGAATTAAAAATAAATGAAAGGGCATGAACTCTTGGCACAAATTTTCAGCAGAATGCTCCCAATCATTGTAAGATGAAGCGTGTGGTAAGGGGGAGAATGTAAGGACTCCCTCAGAAAATCCAAGATGCACAGGTGCGTATCCTGTCTAACTACACCTCTCCGTAGAGGGAGTTACCAGATTTATCCTCTTTGGGAGAAAAAAGAAAAAAGAAAATCAGAAGATGCTGCCTATCCTCTCCCTTTTCCCTCTCCTTGTTATTTTCAGAATAGTGACTTGTGTTTGTCTGAGTCTTTTATTTCCTTTCATATTATCGTGGGAAACTTTAGCTTGAATTGGTTGGATATACGTGAGCACAGCTTGGGGCACACCATGTCTATTCCGCAGGCGGGCTATGAAAATCCTCCTTGTGACTCAGATGAATTGTAAAGGCCATAATTATCAACAAAAGTTTCTTTTGTGGCCATTCAAAAATCACAAACAAGGTAAGGGGGGATGATTGACAACAGTTACACTACTGATTGACAGAAAACCAAAAACTTGGTCTGTGACTTAGCATGTTGGTTTTTCAGGAAGTGTTGACCTTTTTCACCATTATTCTGTTCTTTCTGGTGGACTATTCCTAACTCCCCTATTGAGCTAAACTGTCTGTCTAAAATGCGTCTTTGTAGTTACTGCCTATTGTCTTTACATCTCTTTACAATGATATGCTTATTTGTTGATGCTGAAACAAAATTGAGAGATGCATTATAATCAGACCTCCATGAAAGAATGTGTATCTTTTCTATGCCTTACATGCTTAACTATTGATTTCAGCTACAGATTTCACTCTTATGAAGTAATGAAGTGCCGCATCCAAATCCCACAAATTTACACTCACAGTTCTAGCTCCTAATAATGGAATGCCCAAGGATATCAATGTGGTTACTCATGTGAGCAAAGATTTGGAGACTTGTTTCCCATTCGTGAGTGAAATGGTTTAGGAAGTGTGCAGTTACTATGGTTCTCTTTTGGCTTAAAAACAAAAATCTCCATTAAAACAACCACTAATGAGATTTGTTGAAGGGGCCCAAGGATAGGCAAATTCCCTGATTTAATACAAGGATGTGGTAGACTCTTGACAGCAGTATTTCAAGAAGAATGATAAAAATGTTCCTTCTCTTTAGTTTATTAACAGTTTTAGAAACACAGGAAACATATTTAATCTCTTTGTGCTGCACCACTAGATACTGCCATGACCCTTGAAATAACAGCACAACTATGACTTGCTTCTCCCTTTGAGAATAAAGGTTGATTTTGTCTGGTCTTTATCACGTAATCATCCCAGCTCCTAGCAATAACTGTCAGTTATTACAAATTGCACCAAACTGATTTTTCAGGTTAGGCTTCTCCTGGCCTTTTGTAGACTAAGGTACAGTATCTCCAGTTTGCACTGTTTGTTATTTTCATATTCTTGGTTTCATTGCAAGCAAAGAAGGTGTGATGTGTTCCCTGGTCATTGATAAACCAATTAAGGTTCCTTGGTTCCTCTCTCTACTGGAGAAATATCTTTGATTCAGTGTTTCTAAACTGCTCAATAGCATCCTCTGATTTATAGAGATAAAGGGATGTATTTGTTGCCATTTCTTTCCTAGTTTTCACAAATTCTGCATTTCCAACATGATTTGTGGGGGTGGGGGAGGGGAGGGTGATTGGACTCACAATCAGTATTAGGTCTACTCATGTGGATGATAATAGAATCACACTGAAATAGCTGAGCAAGGGAGTCCTAAAATTAACTGTCTGAAATAGTAACGTTGCTTTCTTGGCATTTTTCTTTAATAATGCAGAAATATATATACTTTTATGAGGAGGCTGTTGTTGCAAAAAGGGCTTCTAATTGCAAATGGAAGAACACAACCAGCCTCACATTTGTGCATAACGAAAGAAATCTTGGCTATAAATATTTTTTAATGAATTAAAGCAGAACGAAATTATCTCCAAAGGTGTAGAGAAACACATCTAAATAAACCTAACATCCATTTACTCATAAAATTAGAGCAATCTAAACATATTCCAGCAGCCATTAGCTACCTACTATTTGTCACAACTGGAAGGTCTAGACAGATGGAAACTGTAATATTGCTTCTTGAAACATACGTCATTCTAGGAAAGAAATTGTAAGGTTGGAGCTGCCATACTGGTGCTGTGCTGCAATATGGTAATTTTTTTTCATAGTCTAGATGTCATGTAAAGACTACATAGCATCTCCTCCAAATTGTGTATGTTTGTATACTATATACATACCTACTTACATATGCATATATAAATATGCCAATATATATACATTGGAATTTATTAATATGCAGTTGGTGCACTGTTTTTATTACTACTCTTTATTTGTGCTTGCTTCACTGAAAGAGGAGACGTTTGGGCAGATCTGTTAAGGTACATGCTAACATTATGCATCTTCTACCTTAATTGAACACCTCCTGTGTTCATTTGCACACAGAGGACTCACAAAGCATGGCAGCCCATCTTTCTAAAAGTAACTACCTGAACTGAATGTCACTGTAAGTTGGACTAAACGCAGTGCTAGAGAGTTCTGCTTTCCTTATCCTTAACTGGAAGAAAACACATCTGGGCTCTCCTGGGAAGCTGCCATTTTACAAACAGTAAAAGCAGCAGGAGGTCCAGTCTGCTGGAATAGGATAAGAATAAAAGAACACAGCTCCCACTTGACTGCCTGACCAAACAAGAGATTTTGAATGTTGCCTCAAAACTCAATTGCATTTTTCTAGATTGATGTGAAAGTAGTTAGGTAATAGTTCAGTCACTTTTACTCATAAAGTAACAGTATATGGAGCAACAGAGTTTTTTTGTCATACAGATTTGAGTGAGATTTATAGCTTCTAATTTATTCCATGCTATTTTCGAATCTTCCTTTTGATAAAACGTGGTGTGATTACTTACACAACTCTCTGTTATGCACATCCTCCAATGCCATAGAAGTGTATTGTGCCCCACAGTTTGGGATTTGTTTGTTTTTAAAACCCAATGTAAGCAGATAAGAATTGACGTGTTGGGGAGGAGCTCATCTGCAGGACCATTTGAGGGCAAGAAGCGTAGGATGTTGAAACAATATATTACAGAAACACAGAATGGTTAAGGGTGAATGGGACCTCTAGGTCCATCTAATCTAACCCCCCGTTCAAGCAGGGATACCTAGAGCAGGTTGCCCAGGTCAAGTCCAGGCAGAGATTTCCAAGGAGGAGACTCCATGGCTTCTCTGGGCAGCCTGTGCCACTGCTCCACCACCCACACAAGAGGTTTGCAGAGTTCATAAGCATCCCAGTACCTTTCATAACTGTGTTTCAGTGTTGTCTGGCCATATCCCATTACCTTTGAAAAGCTGTAAATGGTTCATGAGTATTGTCCCTTCTGATTGAACATTGTGGATATCTTTCGTATTAGAATTGTCTGTCTCTTAGAAAAATATCATCCATTTCCATTATAAACTTTCAGATTTTAAGAGACTGTAAGTTAAAGTTCAGCCTACATGATGTGGCATACTGGGCAGGATGCTTTCTATTTAGGTCTCATATTTGATGCAGAATGAAATTACTGAGATATGTGGTCTCATCTGATTAAAACTTTGAAATGTTAATAGTCTTTTGCTGACACTTAGGGAAAGATCACTGGTAATTCCCTAAGGGGAAAGAACTATTAGCTTCTGACTATACCTGGGTCTGTCCAAGCCCAATACATTAGTAGCTGACATCTGTGTAGATTTGTAAGAGTTTTTGAAGTTTTCTGGATTGTGTACAGACAGAAAAGAGACAGATTGTTATTGCTTCCATGAAGGAGGTGGAATATAATACTTCAGTGCTAAGTAAAGGAAGCTAAGGGTCAATCTCTCAGTCAAAACCCATCTACATTAGAAAAATGCATGAGACTTTTTTTCTGCACTTGTCCTTCCTATCCTATCCTATCCTATCATATCCTATCCTATCCTACTAACTGGTTGAAAACTGAGACTTTGGGTCTCCAAGGGCTTTCAGAGCACTCCCAGATGTCAAGTGAAGGAACAATGAATTTTGACTGCCTCTGTATCTCTTCCAAAGTAGTGACAGTAGGTGTGTTGATGAGGATGGTGTTATGTTAGAATTTGGATCACAGGTTTAACTTCTGTTGGTTTGTTTGTTTGTTTTCAATTTAATTTTAATTTTACAGGGTCAAATTTAGGCAGTTATTGTTTGCCATTTGTGAGCCACTTTCCTACAGGCTGTGGAAGAGATGAATGCACTCTGTTGATAGTAGGATAATCCTACTATCCTAGTGCTGAAATCCTGCAAAGAAGTCCTTCACTTCTCTTTTTCAAAGCCATATATTAGACTTTGCACTGTGTGCTGTCCCCAATTTTGATACTGTTTCTGTATTCCACTCCTTTTTGCTCTCTGAATCTATAAATTGCCTTGAAAGATGGTTTTGAAGTGTTAGAGGATGCTGAAATATGTAGTGAAAGCTGAGTGTGCATAATACAACTTGGGTGGGATTCAGTTCCAGACTGACACTAAAGCTTAGGTATCTATGCGCGAAAGTTTACATCTGTTTCAGCCCGGTGGATACCAATGGTTCAATTCAGTTGCCTGCATACAGGCATGTAATGCCATTACTCATGCACTGAAGTACCTTAGACATCTGTATGGGATCAGATGGGACTGACAGATGGCACAGGACTTGTGGATACATTGTCCTTACAGAGAAGTGGCTCTGCCAGGACATCTGAAATGGTGCTTGGCACCTATGCCTAGGTCCCTGAACAGGGAAGCTATCATAGCTGTCCAGTTAAATTGCTCTCCACATTCCACTGCTCATGTTGACTAGATTATCACTGACTGTAGTGCTAGCTTTGACAGTTAGCTTGTGTATAGACAGCTAAGCACAATTCGATTAACTGCAGATTTTTTTACATCATTTTATTACGTAACTGTTCCTGAATAAAAAAGAGGTATTTATGGACCACAATTGAAGCTTATTTTATTGTGGTAGTAGGATAGAAGAAGGAAAGCAGGAAGGAAGGGGAAAAGTATATTTATACATGCATACAAAAAAGTATCTACTTTCAATTCTGGAGTTACAACATGGGATTTCTCTGTAGTACAGATCTTATCTGAATTATTCCAATTCTGTATAAATCTCTAACTCCCTAGCCAAGGAAAGACAAAGTCTTCTTGTGCTGATGCTGGTGGCCTTGGTAAGATGCTGAGTTGGTAACGTCTTGGGCTAGTTAATAAGAAAAATTATGAGTACTTCAAGATTAGGTCATTGGAATATGATATACTATCTATCTGTGCTATGTTATGCTGTAGTAGGGTAGGTTGTGCTATGCTATTCTGGATATCTAATTTGTCGTAACTGCTATCTCAGTTGATTTGAACTGACTTCTAGATGTACCTAACTCTCTTCATCAGCTGCATATGGCCACTTGCTCTGAGAAAATTGTCTGAGGGAAGAATTGTTTACCTTATGTTGTGCCTCACTTACACAAAGCTATTTTGCTGAGATATCTTTAAACTTCCACATTTTGGAAGTTTAAATGCATATCTATAATGTATATCTGTAGCATTGGTATAATGTATTCTTGTGTATTTGGAAACAATATACGTATACACTTCACAATTTTTTCATGCCAAAAAATGATTTCCCCAACTGAACATTCTAAATTACAAGTCCAGTTCTTGTCTGTTTTGAGGCCCATAATTAGACCTCAGATGGTAGGGCAATTGCAGAAGAGCATTTACTAATTTACATGGTAATCAAACATAGTCTGATGGGCTGTGATTAACATAGGCTCTGTCAACATCTTAATTAGCCAGAAGCACATCATGAGGCACTGGTGCCTATCTTCCCACCCCTGAGGATTTTTCCAACCTAGAACATGTTCTTCAATAGCTGTTTTCCATAGCACTGTTAAAGCTCTAATAAGGGAAATTAGTTAAGAACTGTTTAGCTCTGTGTAGAATACATGAGGTAGTATAGCATCTTTTTTAGAGGACAGAGTTTGGCCAATACCTGGATCAGGTATGGTATTAAATAACAGATTTGTGTCAAAATCACATGGAGCACAGAATATGTTTTTTAAGAATTGTGGACAGTTTTGTCTCATTGATTAGTTCCACATGTCCACAGCCCCAGGAATCTCTCCACGGGAGCCCGCATGGAATCAGGATAAGCACAGTTTAACTATGCCTTTGTAGCTGAGCAACCTGCTGAGCAGGACTTCATCTCTACTAACAACGTCTCTCCTGATGTTTTGTTTAAAGGGTTAGTAGTCTGCAGCTAATTTATTTTACAAGCAAAAATCAACTTTTTCCATGCAGATATGTTTCAAAATTCCTTGAATACTATCAAATATTGTTTCCAAAAGCTAGCCTTGCTGCATACTAACTCCCAGTGAGGCTGGGAGATGTTTAGAATTTTCCCCATTTGATTCCTTGCTGTACATCTTTCACTGCTGCAAAGAACACACAGTGATACGTAGATGGAAATGTTCAGTGTATATTTTTATTTTTAAAAGGAAAATCTTGTTCTGAAATGTTTAATTTTAGTGGGAAGTTCTTTTGGTGCTGAAGCCAGAAACTGCTGCTCTGGCATTACACATTCTCAATATCACAGAAATGCAGAGTGTAAGTGCAAATAATAGATACACTTTGTGTGTATTCTGTCCTTGCTTTCATGACAGTTGATTTAAGAGCTTCTGGTGGTAACAAGGAAAAAACTTTATCCTTCAGTTTGGAATTGACAGCTTAGCAGAACAAGGAACAATTCGTGACCTTACATTTTCTATTGTCTTTGGGCTTAACACTGTGATTTTCTGGTTGGTTTCTGAGGAGAGGTATGAGCAGTCTTTGGTATCAGTACCACTGCACGCGTGTCCGATGCTACCTTGGCCTTCCACCCAGGGAAATGGTGTGTCAGCCTCCCACATAGGAAGTCTTCCCTCATTACAGAAATAAATGAAAGATTCCTTGAGATCAAAACCACTGACAAATTACAGCAATCTCTTGCCAAAACAGAGAGAATTTATTAGTGGAAAAGATCCAGGAAGCTCCTTGGTCTAGTTGCCTGCCAATGCCTTGTTATTTCTTTCTTCATTTCAAAGGCTTCATTATGTTCAATCCATCTTTTCAGGCTTTAGTGACAGTCTTCCCTCTTATTTAGAGGCTTATTTTCTTGGTATTAAATCCTTTCTTCTTTTTGTAGTACAAATCACTCTGCTCTATTCAGCCCATATCAGTAATCAAAAGAAGTATTCTATATATAATTATAAAGATATTTGTATTTGATTTCTGAATATACTGTAAGTTTGAGATGAACTGTAAGAATTTGAAATAAGAAAAAAAGAAGTAAGTTTTATTTGCCAGTGTGCTGAATCCTTTTGTGAAGAGATAACCTTTTAAGTTAATGAAGCCCTTATGTTACCATCATAAAATAAGAATTTCATGTCTTTAAATACAGTGTGTTGAAAATTGCTTTGACGTATAGTACTCTAATATACTAGGCAAAAAAAAGTCCAATTGTGATCTTTGTGGAGTCAATCATTTAAAACAAAATCAGCAGTTATCTGCAGTTGTCATACTGCTTTAAAGTAGATGTTACCAATATTTCTTAACCTATGTATAAATATATAGTTGGGTACAAACTTTTTAGCCTTAACACAAATGATGTGACCTGCCACTGAAGTTACTGGAGACCACACTAACTGAAAATGGCTGTTGGGATGATTAACATTACCAGAAAAAAAACAGTTCTTAATGGCTGGAAAATGTAAAGAAAGCATACTTGTAAATGACACTTTGAAATGTTGATTCATGAGGTAGTTTAATATTTGAAATTTGGATAATTTATTTGTATTTTAGCGATGGGCAGTAGATCTGCAAATTGTTTTCTCTAAATCCCTCCTCCTTACCCTTGGGACTAGGACATCAGCAGAGGACTTTTGGTCTGTATTATTAGTATGCTTCATATGTTCCTCACTCTCTTTCTTTCTGATATCTATCCTGGATAATTAATTAAAAATGAAGATTTATCTCTTCTAACCTCAGCAAATCAAAATGTTAGATACTATCTCAGTTAATTCTGAAGGAAATTAAAATTCCAAAGAAATTCTGAAATCTTTTCATCCATGCCTTCTGGAGGTTCATGTCTTTCTCTATTATAGTAGAAGCTCGAATGCTAAAATTTAACCCGTAATTGTAAATTTTAAAATATAAGTGAGTTAAGTCTCTCCTTTAATGACTTAAATTTGCTGTTATTATAACATTAATGTCTGAAGAATTATTTAGAATGTTAAAAAAGTAGAAGACCGTTCCTGCCTAAGTAGTGTGCAAGAGTTTTCAAACAGGAGAAGCATCTGAAATATTTAATCACTGCTTTTCCTCCGAAAAGATCTAATGGCATTGCCTTTTTTCAGTAGTTCTGGAACATTGCTTTAAGTTTTTTGGATTGACTTTTGAAAATACTGAATTCAAGTAAATGCAATCAAGAAACAAAACAAAGTATGGTGATATGAGGAATGCTTTCTTGAGATGCTTAGTTCACAAGTCATAAGAGAGAACAACTGTTTTCCACAGTACATTGGTAATTTTCCATTAAAAGGCTTGCGATGCCCCTTAAAAGAACAAAAGATCTAAAATTATCTTGTATCATACACAGAATACATCATGTTCAATATATCCCAGCAATTAGTTATCCTCCCGGAAGTATGAACACTATAATTAACTAGCATTTACACAGTGTTTTTCTGTACAAAGTACTCCCATTTCACAGAAAGGAAAATAAAGGCAGGATTTTGGTCATGCTTCCAGTATTTCTGAGCAAAGAAGATTTTGAGTGTTCATGATCAGAGCACTGGACATTTTTCACAGATGATCTTCTCTGCCTATGAGAAGATGTTCTCCTGGAATCAGTCCCAGGGAGACATATTGGGGGAGCAGGTGGAATCTATTGAAATGAAGTCATGGATATTTGAACACTATTGTAGTCATTAACAATGCATCAATTAAGCTTAGCACACATGGAAAGTAAATATTTATGTGACTGTCGATCCTGCTGGAGAAAGTGGAAAATTGGACAAAGATGCCTGTGTTTCAGTTCTGTTTCAGTTAGTTTTCTGGCTCTGCTATGCTAATTTCTGTGCTATCATCTTTCTATAGAGCTAGGAGATTGGGAAATGCTAGATCAAATTGAGAAAAGTTTTAAAAAATCAGTTTGTTGAGGAAAAACAGGCCAAGAAAAGCAACCAGCTGTAGTCCATACTGTTCCATGTGAAAAATGTGGTGTTAATTCTAATTTTTTTTTTCTATAGGAGATCATTAGAGGTCTTTATAGTCTTTCCAGATAAGTACAAAAGACATTCTATAGCTTGATGTGTCCCTATGAATTTGAAAGATATGATCTCTGTAGGGCATACTTCTGTTGGTTTTACATCATTAATGTTTCCCTTCATTTATTTCTGTGGAGTACCTGCACCATCTTTTAAAGTGGGAATTGCCTGGAGTAATAAATTGAATCTTGAATCTTTGCACCTGATGCCATGAGAGGTTATAAATGAGTTATGGGCTAGGAAGACAGAATCCTAAATGTTTCTATTTCTCATAGAAAAGCTGAACCTTGGGCTCATTAACCAGCGAATGGGAAATCTGAACTTGTTAACAAGAAAGCAGTTAATTATTTACACACATGAGGGTGTTTACCATTAGCATCGTTGGAATTATTAGTCTTTGTTCTGCTAGATTCACTTTTGCCCTCAAGACTGTAATTGTTAAAATCTTGATTTGGTCTTGCCCATTTAAAACCAGGAAATATGCATCATACAAACTACGAGTTAAAGCAGGACTGTATGTATCCATTGCATTTGGTCATTCAAACAGATTAAACCATGCAATTTCAGAGCTACAATAAAGTATAATCACCAGTAGTAACTCTGCTATCACCCATATGCTATTGTATATTATTGTAGCACATTCATGACCATAACAAAGTAAATAAATTATTGAGTGCTCTGGGTGATATTTATTTATTTATGTATGCATGTCATTGTTAAAGCAAGTGGAAGAGAAAAACCTTGCGTCCTAATATGACTCCTGTGGGGAAATCTTAATGCCATTCAGCCAGGTGGAGCTTCTGTTTGTTTTTATTTTCCATCCACTGCCATCCACCCATCTATCATAATGCCTTGAGCACTTTCCAACTATGAATACGCCTTGCTATAGCAATATATAGGCTTTGTAAATAAAGTCTGGCACCCTAAAGGGGGACAATATAGACTTCTAGGAATTTTCATATATTTAATCTGTTTTAAGTTCTGAAAAGTATATTTCTGTATAAAATGCATGTATATTTCTGTAGTAAAATATTTTAAGACCTTTATGTAATGGGAAATTTCTTTCCCATGGCAGGTGACCTTTACAGGTCCTCTCTGGCTGCATAACTGCTACGGATATGAACATTAAGGGGTTTCAAATGGATGCAGCATGATGCAGGCATTTCTTAAAGCCTTTTCTCCCCAGTATTGGAGCAGTTTGAAAGCTTCAAGGCCTGTGTTCTCCCCACAGATATGTTCAGGAAACTCTCAGTGGCTACAGTCAAAGCTGCACATGTGCGTCTAAGGGCAACATTTTGGCTTTGAATGTTAACTAGGATATGAAAGAGAAAATTGAATTGGGTGTTCTGTAGCTCCTTTCATACTTGTTATGTCTCAAAGCATCTTGCAACAAAGAAATTAGATACTCTTAGCACAGGGAACATGTATGAAGATGGAGCAGGCATTAGGTGCTCAGCAGAAGATCATGCAGCGTTTGGAAAAGCGGAGCTCAATTTATTAAGAAAAGCAATAGTGAACAGTAATACTGATGGCTTTTTTCCTTGCTTCTCCCTCTCTCTGCCAGAGGGAAACAAGATGCCACTGAATTTTTAATATTAGGTTTTTTAACTCTCTATCTTAAAACTGCTGCTTGTTTCCTTTCCCTTGGCACTTTTTTCTGAGCATCCAACATGACCTCAGCAATACCACTGTCAGGTCTTTTAATCTAGTCATGTTAACATCACATACACAGCTATACAGTAAGATAAGTGATGTCATTTGGAGAAAAGACCTTCCTAAGCAGCAAAACAAGATAGGTGGATTTTTCCAATAGGTCTTCAAGGATAACCAGCACTGCTGGAGCAGGGACGTCTCAACCAGCTCTCTGTTTGCTTGCTCAAGAGTTGGAGACATGCAGTGCAGCATAGTGCCTGAGCTGCCAAGTCATATGGGAGCCTAAATCCAGAAGATATTAGACATATCCAGTCCGAGAAGAACACTGACTAGTAAATGCTTCCAAGATATTAGATTGCTCCTACGTGGCTTCTTGTCATGACCTACATAAATCTCCACTGTGCTACCTCCAGTTGCTTAGACAGCAAGGTATGTGCATCAGACTCCATGACGCAGACCTGCCACATGTGTCCAGTCACACGGTGTACTCTGAGCTGGCAGATTCCTGCAGGAAGCTCATTGCAAGACTTGGTGTAGCTGGGATGGTGCAAGAGTTGATAAGCTGCTCAAGCCCAAATGATGTTAAGTTCCGAAGGGAAACAAGTCAATTAGTGCCTGGATACAATGGATATTTAGGCTGATGTTCCCAACACTACCAATTGAACAATTTATAGAATTTACAGCCTCTCCTTAGCTGGTTGTGATGCAACTTGAAAGTCGTGTGGGCCTATAATTTCCTCTCTAAATCCCTCTGTGAGTAAGCACTCTTGCAGTGACTGCCTAGTTAGTTTTCACTCCTTGGGACAGCTTGCATTCATATTACCTACATCAGGGTTGGATTTAGCTGATGATATTTCCCTAATTGTTTGTTAAAACATATAATAGTGCATTTCTGGAATGATGTACTCAATATTTACAGCATGAAAACGGACAGCAACATATGCATCACTCTGCTACTGCGTTTGAAGTGATAGGATATGGTCTTGGGCAGTGCCAGGAACTTGCCACTGTTGTTGTTGGGGTGGAATAGTTTGGGTGCACTCACAGATTTTCTTGTGATTAATCTGTTTTACAATGAATAGGATTATGGGAGGTGCCAGTAAGTAATGATCATAATAACAGGATATCATATACCTACACACATCCATGCACACATATGAATGTACTTTTGTATCATCTTTTTAACCACTGAACAGTATTTGCTCAGTTAAACTATCCCCTTTGCTTTCTATATATTTCTGTGAAGATGTCCTTCCTGCTCTCAGCACTGCTGGTGTGGCCCAACTCAGGGTTTGTAATCAGGTAATGACCAAGCCCAGCTCTCATACAGGGCTTTCTATTAATCTGTGTCTTTGCACTTTGGTGCTACAGTGGAAGCTGGAGAAAAAAAAAAATACAGAAAGAAGTATGATTAAAAACTGTAGTATTTCAGCTAGTTAAGGGAATATTCGCTTTCCTTTACAGATCATTCCAGCTTTGTCAAATTGTCACAAAACATGAGCCTGCAGTAGGTTGAAATGCAGCATAAGGACAAGGCATTGACTAGATCCCACAGGTCCTACTTAGATCAGTGTTGCTCATTGTGTTGCTTGTGGCCCGGGGGCTGATGCATGAAAAAGTATCAGCATCTCATCATCCACAAAGAGCGGCAGGGTCAGGGTGCTCCTGCCATGGAGAAGTGTTGGGAGAAAGGAAGAAACAAGAAAGGGGAGACAAGGCGAGGACTAGGAGAAGTGCTGAGGCTGCAGCTGCAGAGAGGAGGGGTGTACAGGAGCTCCTGTCATCCTGCCCCAGCAGCTGACTGTCTCCTTCTGCACCCAGAACCCAAAACTGTATACAAATGTACAGCTACACAGAAGCATTTGCCAGAGTTTGGCTGCAGGGGAAGTCAGGAGGGTAGGTAATGAATATTTTAATTAAAATGCTTGTAATGTCAACTACACAATGTTGTTGGTTTTTTTTTAAAGGTAGTGCTTAGGTGAACAGTATGGTTTGTGTCTTACTGATAGCAGTCCTTCTGAACATCACACAAGGCTGGGAAACAGGACAGTGTGTGAGTAGTTTTCAGGGACGAAGATTTCTGTAGTTTTCCAATAAAAGAAGTTGCAAAGCCTTAGCCAAAGCTAACGAATGACACAAAGATAGTTTCAAACAATAGGTATTTAACCAGCGAGTCAGTGTGGTTTAAGAAACTTCCTCTGGATCTGCTCTACAAAGGAAAGGAGCTCACAACAGCCTTATTAGCTACAGCAGGACCAGATTTCCCTTCCAGGAGCTCCCTGCCTCGGCTGGCATAAAATAGGGAGGGTCTTTTCTTACCTGCAAAAGAAAGCTAGCTTCTGAAAAGCACTGACCTCCTGCCAGGCTCCAACTCTTCCTCAGTCATAGTGTTTCAGCTTAAAAATCATAACATATTAAAGACAATTCTGCATTCCTTTTCTCTAGCCTCTGGCTTTCAGATCGTGGGGTTATACTCAGGTCAGACTGTCAGCTCTCTCTCTGCAACAGTGTAAAGGCTAACTCCCTTTTAAAAAAAGAAAATAAATCTGTGATTCTCACATAATGACTTGGTATCAAGAGCTGATGCTTCACAGAAAACATCAAATAGCCAGAGCCTTGTGACAGAACTGTAAGAAATGGCAGCTCCTCATTATCCCATTGACTTCTGTAGAGTAACATCTAAGTTATGCTGTTAAAATGGACCAAAAGAACGCTTTCAGTCTTTGAATGTTTCCTGAGACAGATGACCAAGGATATAGTCCATGTGACAGGAGCTTGTACAGCTTCCACACTGTTTATGCCACTGATTTGTCAGCTGTGCTCTGGACTCTTACATTGTTAAAGCTGCTTACTGAAGTGTTACATCACTTAAACTGGATGGTAATGACATGCAAAGTGGTAACGAGATGTAGGATGCTGCGGAGAAGCTAATGACCCACAGGGCCAGATGGGGCCAGAAGTGGTTATGAGTGACTGCTCTATATTAAACCCCTAGAAAGTTTGAGAGGAACAGAGGTGGAGGGAATACAGAGGACAGCTTGGGAATCTTCCCTTAAAAAGGGTGCAGGATCCTTGTCCCATTCAGACCCAGCTGTGAGCTCATCTGCACGCTATTCTCCAACAGCTGCAGATGTATTACAGCAGCCTTCTGTGCCTGTGCTAATGGGATAAAAGCATTTCCATGTGCTCTTTTCATTCTGAGAGCATACACCCCTTCCCACAGCCTCCAGTGTATCCTCATTCCCTTGAAATGGATTCAAATGTTAAAGTCTGCTCTGTTTAATTATTGCTCAAAGTCTGGGAGGAAACAAAATTGTAGGACAACTTGAAGCTGTTTCAAAATAAGTATTTATAAGGAACAAATGTGCAATCACTTACGGGAAATTCAGAAGCAGACAGAATGCAGAAACAAGTACCAAAGAGAACGATCATAAAACTTAGACAGTCTTCTCATTCATGTGTGTGATTCTGAGTTCCTGGCCTGCTAAATAGTGCTCCTTAGTGAGTGCCTCTGATGGTCAGGACCCACACAGAACAATGTCACATGGCGAATGTGCTGAGATGCTGGAGGTATCGCATGTGTTGCCAGGCTTTCGTGAACAAGCCCACAAGCAAGGCTTTCATGAACATGTCCGTGTTACCATTTGGACAACTTTGTTTTTATCCTTAAAACTACTATACCCTTGGAATTCAAAATGAAGCCATTGGGAAGAGCTTGCCTTCAGCCCTTTTATCCACTCAAGTGCAAAACAGTTTTATTTGGAGAGCTTTTTTTTTAGTTTTTCATGGTGAAGAATGGGGCCCATGTAGGAAAGTTTTCCCACTGTTATATACATCCCTGTTATCTTTCTGCTGTACTTCTTCCAATCAGAGATTTCTGATCCCAAGACAGTGGATCATTTGGTGGACATCTACTCTGATTTGAATGGAGCTTTGTGTACATTTCTCTATATACATTCAGCAATGTCTAGTCTTCCCCCATCCCTCTCCTTTTTCTAATACAAAAGTGATTGCTTTCATCAAGTTTGCTGTGGCAAAACTATAATTAAAGGTAATTAATTCAAGATAGGGGCAATGTAAAGAAAATAAGACAAGGGTTGCTGTTCTTGTGGTTGGCCTTGAGTGAAGAAATGTATTTTCTTCTATTGTTGGGTTAAGTTCAAATCAGAGTTCAAAAGGAGTCTTGGTTTACAACTGAGCATCATTCTCTCTTTTCCCATCAGAGTATTTGTGATGACATCTGGCAGCCACAGCAGCAGTAAAGCTCCACTATCCATTTTTTGTTTATTTATTTTTTTTAAGAACATACTTACACGTTTATTGAGAAGCAACCACCCAATCAAAATAGAAACTGTAGCTTACCTTCAGTTTTGCACATAAGCCACAAGCTTCTTAACCTTGTCTTTTTATTCATGAACTAAGTGAACTATTTCAGTTTTCTTCTAATAGTTAATCACATTAGGATTTCTTCTTGTATAAAATTTTCCTGTAAAAGTTTAAAGCCTCCTGTTTCTGATGGAAAGGCCTCCTCCTGCCTTACTGGTTTTAAAGTCTTTTTTTCTTTTCTAACCTTTAGCTTCATACCACACAGGAAAAAAAAATACCATTAATAAGAGATCTGAGAGGTACTATAAAATGTTTCTTGGAAAAGGATGTAAAAAGCATATATCATGTTTTGTGGAGGATGCTGCACTGAGTATTGTGGTTAAAAGAGCTGTACTGAGTCACCATTACTTTTTCATATGGAACTGAGACTGTTGGCCAGTGGCTATTGGTGATGTGTGCTGATGCTTCAGGCTGGGCTTCAGCAACTGCTGATACACTCAAGACTCTAATCAAGTATCTTTCAGAAACATTAATATTTAGAAAATAAGTGCTTTTTCTTCTTCTCTGTTGCATCTAATGAATGTTTTAACATTGTTTGTCAGTCTATACAAAGTATAACAGATGGACGCTGCTTTAAATGAAATAATTATATCACATAATGGTGGAGAGTGTGACCAAACCAGAGCAGTAGCAGTTCTTCCATTTACAACTTTCTCAACCAGAAACTTTCATCTTATGTGTGTCATCAAGGTAATTAATAGAAAATATTCATGACAGATGCAAGATGCTTTGCTGAGAAATTAAGAGGTAAAACAGTGAAAAATCAAGCCGGAATCTTTTATCGCTCAAGGAAAGGGTTAGGACCCTCTCTGCTCATAAAACGTAAAAGGGAAAGTTCAGTCCAAAAATTCATGAAGAATGACAGATCCATTAAGGGTCATCAACCACAATGATGTGGTGAATCTACACTGTTCTTAGAGACAGATCTTGGGATTGCTGAAAAACACTCTGCTCCTCAAGCTGCCCATGACCTGTTCACACCTGCTTAGTGGGTATCATGTTAATACCCTCCAGATGTCTTCCTTGGGTGCTCTTGGTGACATGCTGTGTCAGTAGGCAAAGTATTATTGAGATACTAAACTGATAGATACACTTCCACATGGAAGAAGCTATATAGAGGACATGTCCAAAGTGCAGCCTGCGGCCGTGTGCAACACAGCACAGCTTAAAGTGCAGCCACCCCCTGCTGCCACTTCACTGTGGCGGTGGCTCTGCTTCAAGAATGCACCCATCACTCACCACCAACCAAAAGCTGGTGTGCTATGAACCCTATCTGGGCTGAAATCCAGGTATGGGGAGGGAACAGTGCACTGCCAACTCAAGTTATGGCAAATAAGTTTGTGGATTTTGATGCACTGGCTAAACACAGTCCTGTGAACAGTGAAAAATATGCAGCTGTGCTTTCTATTGTGATAAAAGAATTTGAGAATAAGTTTCAAGATTGAGGGGGGAAAAAAATCAATTTTTTGGTTTATTTGTGACTCCATTTTCAGTTGACACAAATATATTACCTGTGAATTTTCAAATGGAATGTATACAGTTGCAAACAAAAATTTGATCATGTCTCTTTGCCAGGCTTTCACAAGCCCTCTCTTACCAGAGAGAAATACCCATCACTTCATAGTCACATCTTATTCATGTTGTTGGTTTTTATGAGTACATACATTTGTAAACAATTATTTTCAAGGATGAAGCACAGGAAGAGTAAAACTTCATCAAAAATCTCTGCTGATGTTCTTGAGCACTCACTAAGAATTGCAACCACCACCATCAAACCAGGGCGATGCGTTAGTTTCACAAAAACAAGGTCACATATGCCACTAGTTTTATGGTTTTGTTGCTCTTTTTCACTGTTTCAATTAAAAAAAAAATAAGTTTTGTTACTTTATATATTAACTACATTATATATTTTACGAGAGCTGTTCTGAAAGTAATGCCTCCCATTTTATTATGTCGGCCCATGACATCAGAGGTGGATGTTGGTGGTATGGCAGTAGAGGCTGAACTTTCTTAACAATATTCCACTACATGTTGTTGCTGTGTGACAGATGGCAGCTGAAGGGCAGTCTGGGAAAATTGTGTCTGACACAGAAGTGCACATGAAACACAGGTGTATCACTGAACTCTACGTGGAAAAAATGGCACCCACTGACATTCATCAATGCTTGCTGAGCATTGATGGAGACCAAACAATGGATATGAGCACAGTGAGGCAGTGGGTGGATGGTGCGTTTCAACAGTGGTGACACCTCCACTTGTGCAGACTGTTACAAGCATGGCATGCAGGCTCTTGTTCATTGCTGGTGAAAATGCATAGCTCATGGTGGTGACTATGTTGAAAAAAAGTTTTTTTGTGGCTGAGAATGTTCTCTATTAAGCAGTGTTATTGTGCTGTTTGTATCTGTTGTAGTTTCCACAGAAATAAATAGGAGGCATTTCTTATGGAACAACCTTTATAGATGCTGCCCAAGACAACTCCCTTTCACTCAGTGTGGTTTGGGCAAGCCAAAAGGTTAGACATCCATGCCATTTAAGATGGAAATTGTCTTCAAAAAAGGTTGGGTCTGAATGCTGTGGGACCATTGTTTGTACAGGCAGAAACAAAACCTCAAGAAGTGCCCAAGGCATGCTGGCAAGCTTAGTCTGTTCTCTGGAATACATGTCGGTCTCACTGAGAACCTGAGTGTGCTATCAAAATTGATGGAGTAGGAGTATTCAAGAGCATCTTGGCAAGATGCAGTCATTCTGCTTTTTTTTACTCCCATGTGTGCATGTGAATGGCAGAGTGAGAACAGAGACTCCTCAGGTTCAGAATATACTTGATTCCTAAACATTTCAAGAAACTATTTGGCCTCTGACACTGATGACATACCATAGATTGCCAATAATGGCATGCCTGAACTTTTGTTAGAAAAATAAGCATATCCCTCAGAAATTCCCACACTCTTGGGTTAAACCACCACAGTATCATATTAATGGCAGGGCTGATGAAATACAGAGTAGTAGTAAATACTCAGCTAAATAAAATTTGCCCTTCATTCAGGGCTGTTTTTATGAGACTGAAGAAAAGTAGAAGAACAGTAAGACATGGCTCTGGGCAGCCTGGTCTATTTGCTGGCGACCCTGCCCGTGGCAGGGGGGTTGAAACTAAATGATCTTTGAGGTCCTTTTCAACCCAGGCCATTCTATGATTCTATGTCAGGTATTCATTTGTCAGCAGCACAGCTCTTGGACACAGCTAGGAGTGACAGGTTATTCTTGTCCCACTCTCTTCACAACAGTCAAGATCTTGCACAAGCTGTTGATTTTCTGCTGAATTACTATGGCAAGTGCATTTTCATTAACTACCCTTAAAATAAAGGAAGTGTGAGTAAGAGGAAGAAATCAATGAGTAAAGATAGAGGAATTCCTGAAAGGAAATACTATGAATAGACAAGCTGGGAGAGGAAGCACAGCCTACAGGTGAGGTTACATTGTTTTTGTTCATTTTCCATAGGATGAGTAAAATCTATCTTCAAAAGGAGTTCAGGCTTGGATACTAATTGTAGCTCTGCATGTTCTCAGTATAAAGATTCAACCTGCTCATATCTACAAATAATAAGAGGCTTATTATTCACAAGAGCGGAAATAGTGGGATTCATGCCAAAATTCCCTAGTATTTATTCTTTGTGCATCTAGGAAGAAACAAGTCACAGAAAACTGAGAGTACAAACAGGAATAAGAGTTCATTCCGTTTTGAGGATGTGTTTTTTGCACGACTCTTGGAGGAGGTAATAATCAGTGGAATGACATTGTTTCTACGGAGCCACTCTGTAGAGCTGGTACTGAACCACTTTCTGTTCTGTCTGGGCATGGCATTCAAAACCACATCATTTGTCTGATTCAGAAGTTCTGTGTTTGGGTTTTCTGGGTACTTTTTTTGTTGGCAAACACAAAGTATGTGTAAAATCAGGAAAGACAGAAGGAAGATGAAAAGGACAAGATGGATTGGTATCCACATCGTTTTAAGTGGAATGGTTCGAGTTATCCCAGGGTTTATTTGCTGGTGTTTTTATCCCCTTTATGCTGACTATTGGAATATCCTGTTGCTATAGGCTAATGTGGAATGCGCTCTGCTTAAATGGTCAGAGTTCAGCGGTTTCATCATATTTTTGCAAGCAGAAAGCTGGTCCTTAACATTTTTTTCTTTCATCCCAAGAGGCTAGGCATGTGCTGGGAAAAAATGTATCACAAATTTCAAGTATGCAAACTCGTGAGCCTTTAAGACTTTAACTACTGAGAAATACCAGCACAGACTTCACGGTGGTAATGGAGCTGGGGCATGAAGTGTAATAAAATGTGCTTCCTGGTACGCACCGATAGTACACTCACCTTATAATCATTCCAACTAGGAGCCCTGTTCCCTTCGGAAGCAGCTGGCATAGCAGCCTGCGCACTGCCGGCAGTGCTGCCGGCCGCAAGGGAGGGCGGCTGAGCGGGGGCCGAGCGACTGACTTTTCGTGTGGCAGCCACTGAAGGTCCCGATAGCGGAGCGGGGAGGCGGCCGCCAGGGGCTGCTCTGCGCCCGGCACGGAGCGGGCAGGCAGCGCCAACCTCGCCTTGCGCTCGTCCCGCACCCCGCTCCGCTATCGGGAATTTCAACGGCAACGATACAAAAAGTCATTCGCAAACCGACTCCTTGCTAATGCGCGCACCCCCCCTACTCCCTCTTAGTTTTATATCACAAAGGTTTTGGTGGCTTGTTTTCCTGAGAAATGTCCTAATTATCTCACAGCTTTTTCAGTTTTTGTGTGTTCCTGAATTTGGTACGCTTGCTTTTCCTGCTTCTCTGTCTCATTCATTTATCACTCCATCCACTTTTTCATGCTAGCTCCTATAATTATCTCTTCTTTTAAGTGCCATAAGTACCTAAATACTGAAACCAGTGACAGACTCATTATACCAGATGATAGCTGTCTTGGTCAACAGAGGGCTGGCTGTAGGTTCGGGAACAGGTTTCATTACAGTTGCTAAGCCTTCTGGTGGCTGACATCACTGTCACCCTCTGACTTTGCGAGTCAGGTTGGTGCCTGCTGAGGAAAGAGAAGGCAACAAGACATTCCTACTCTTCGGAAAGGAACCAAAACAGAGAGTGAGTATGGATGGGTTATTTTGTGGATAACAAAAGTGGCAGTTGTAGAACAAACACAGCTAATTTTACTTCTGCTAAGCATAGCACAAAAATGCTTCTTGCTGAATGTTCATTATTGTGTTTGCAGATCGACTTCATATGTGCCACATGTGCTTATTGTTGTTGCGTTGTGATTTCAAGCTTTTATGAAGTGATAAGCCACATATTAATAGCTTTAACAGAAGGTGCCCTAGCTGTTAACATGGTCACACCTTGCAAGAACAATATGTTATGTCCATTTTTGATTCTAGAAATATGCAACATTCTATGCTTTAAAATACACAAGGTAAATGCCTAGTTAGTACTTAAATCTGCTCAATGTATTATCTTACACAAATTCCTACCCTGTTGCTCCATACTGCTATAAAAATTTGCTGCCTCAGAATGCAAAATATTAACTCATTTCCCAGGAATCTCTCTGGGTAAGGTTGTGAAAGCAGATCTGGAAGTTGCAAGCACATTTGCTCTTGCTTAGTCTTACTCAAAACTTAACTATCGTCTAACTCTAGCATAGTAACAGGTGTTCCAGTATATTAAAGTTATTACCCTAGATTAGAGGAATCTCTCTCCTTTTTTTTTTTTTTTCTCCTTTATTGCTTTTATTTTATCAGTGGAATATAGATGTAATCCTAGAAACCTTCAGTTCATTAAAAATTGTGCTGGTAGTACTGTAAATGAGTTTCATAGGTGCAGGATTCCACCTCATAACTACAACTGAAGTCATTGAAAATATTTGAAATAAAGTATAAGAGATATAGTGGTCACAGTAGAAAAGAAAACCAAACCAGAGTGTTTTCATCATAATAAAGATTAGGAAACTTTGAGTGTGTTCTCATTCCTGGATATTTTAATAAATGAAATGAAATTAAATTAAATTAGTACATTGAAACTTTCCTTTATTTGCATTATGAAGACAAGGATGAAAATACCAAACGTGTTGTCTTTATGGTAACTCTTTTCAACCTGCCCTTTTGAGCAGGCAGTGCATGAAAGCATTTGCCCATGAGTAATACCTTATTAAGCTGTCAAGATTTGATGTGACACACTTTTCTCCAAATTTGCATGCCTGATAATAGTCTTCCTAAATATCACCTTCAGGTCCTTTGGCAAAAAAAGTATCCCATCTGAAAGAAACATTGGATCAGATGTTGGTGGTGGGACAATCTCAGGGCAATGTCTGCATGCGAAACAGCAAGTTCAGGCCATTAAAAGCTATATGGTCTACTGCCACGCTAATGTTGAGTTTCTTTGTGTAGTGAGGGCTTGTTGCCTTGTAAACATGTTTCCATGACTCATTAAATCCTCCAAAATAAAAGCTCTCACAATTCCAGTACAGTGGAGCTGTCATTTTTAGATTTAATTATAAACAAGGTATATAATGAGCTACCTAACTTGTCCCCTTTTCTGAAGGAGGAGAATGGCTAGTGACCTCTCCTTTCTCCAAACAATACTAAAATCCACTTTATTTGAAAGATGAAGGAGTGGAAAGTCCTTGACAAAATAAAAGGAGTGCATAAATGAATGCCAGCTGGGTAACTAATATTTTACATAACAAGTAGGAATATATGTTTTGTGAACCTATTTAGTGTTCAGCTTAAGAGACTATAGTAACCATAGCAACTCCTCTATCACCTGTTTGAGACACTGCAATATCTTAATGAACTGTGCACCAAATGCTCTGCTAATATTTGTTGAATGTTAATGATATTATCTCTTGGAGAGAGCTACACTGAAAGATAAATGTGTAGAAAATGTTTGAGACAGGAAAGAGCAGAGTGGTGTGTATCCATTGCCCACAGTGTGCCCATAATCACAGCTAACTGCTCTGAAGGCTTTAGTGGTCTGTGGTGGCCAAACAAGCAATATTAAAGGGAAAGTTTTCCTACACCGATTGAACATGAGAACGCACAGGAAGGCACCCAAAATACGTTTCTAATCAGATCCCTCCCTTGAAGCAGTTATTAATTTACAAATGCTGCCAAGCCATTTACTTTATTTGCAGATTTCTGAATCACATAAAGCCATAACAATAGCCGTAACTACTATCTGTAGTGCCAGTTTCAGTCATTTTAGGCTCTGCATTTTAGGTGCTATTTCTTTCTTTTCAATTTCCAAGCCATAAGTGATCAGGGCTTTACTCTTCTGCGGTTTAAAATATGGGTATGACAGATTAATTTTTCCGTGCCCCACAGTCCCAAGCCTAAGTATGCAGGGATGGCCTGCAGAATTATCTTGTTAAAGTATCATCACCTTTTCCCAAAGGACTGTTATAGTAGACTGTATTTTTCTAGTCTGTGAACTACTTAGGGAGGAAGGTGGTTTTCAGTTAACTGAAGATCCTAGTGAATTTTGAATTCCCTCAATAAAAGATATATGGAAACTATTTAAATCATGGAAGTCTTTGATTTCAAACCTCCAATATTTACTTATCTCCCACTTCAGTGTGAATTGCATTATACTGTGTACATAAACTTCTACTCCTGAGTTCACATGTGCAAAGACAACGGTTACCAAGTCATTTTGTCATTAGGCAACATGGTAGCAAAATTCAATGTATTTCCTTTGTATGTGCCAAGGGTTTTTTTGTGTCCAGTTTTGTACTGCTGTGCTATAGAGTACCAAGTTCTTCCCCCTTAATACCAGAAGGCTTCCAGAGACTGAAAGCAATGAAAGCATGAGTGGCTTGGTGATCCAGGATCTCCAGGACTTCACTTGCAATTGCCATTTACATAAAGGACCTTCTCGGTGCCTAGTATTTGAAAAAGGCCTTTATGAAATGGGAGCTGGAATCTTCATAAAATCATAGAATTGAGTTGGAAGAGACCTTTAAAAGTTATCTAGTCCAACTCCCCTGCATTGAACAAGGACATCTACAGCTCAGAGCCCCATCCAGACTGACCTTGAATGTCTTCAGGGATGGGGCTTCCACCACCTCTCTGGGAAACCTGTGCCAGCACCTCACTACCCTTACTGTAAAAACCTTTATCTTATATCCAACCTAATATCCCATCCTTAAGTTTGAAACCATTTCCCCTTGTCCTATCACAGCAGACCCGACTAAAGAGTCTGTCCCCTTCTTTCTTACAGCCCCCTCTTAGATACTTGAGATATACTTCATAGTGTATTACTGCAAAATACAAGATAATGAAGATGCTGGAAAAACAGAGTATGTGCATACATGACAAGGTGTGGCACTGGGGATTAGAATCTACATGAAACAGCTTAGAAGGCAATGCATTAACATTGCACTCAGTGCCAAATAATGATGTTGGAGAATGTGTTGCAGGCAAGGCTTAGAATGGTTGGTTCTCCCTGTAAAAAGAACACATGTACTCATGAAATATGACAAACTTGGCAATATCTGTGAATTTTAGTATCAAAGTGACTAATGCAGACTAATAATAAGCTGTGGAAGTAAGAAATGCAGAACTAGAGCCTGGTGGTATGCATTTCATCTCTGTGCTGGCCTTCATATTCCAAAATCTTATCAGAATCAGATTTTCCAAGTTACTGATCTTCATGAAAAATGTTTAAGAACATAAAAAATAGAATCTTCATGGACCAATCTGTGTTGTTGTTGCTGTTGTTCTTAATTTGATACTTATTTTAGTTTTTAATAAGGGTACCTTATAGAACAAGAATCAAAGGACTGAACTATGAAATTGGTTTGCCTGGAAACTGGAGAACTGCATTACCTTTGCTGTCATTGTCTTTTGCTGCCAGTGCCATGTAACAAAAAGAGAGGCCCAAGAAGGGAGACATCTGGAATTGTGAGCTAAATAAAGTAAAAATTCTTTTGGAAAACTGGTAAACCTATACTATATATATGTCCGTAATTAAAAAGAATGAGGTACACTGGCTCATAAAAGTACCATCTGAAAACAGTTTAGAGGTTAGAAAAGGGCTACTTGGCACAGGCAGAAGGGCGAGCCGTGACCAGGCCTGTCCTCTCAGAGCAACACTCCCAATGGGCCTGCTTCGCAGTGCTGTGCTCCAAACTCTCCTGCACTGGTGTACAGAAAGAATTTTAGGCAGTGCTCCTGGTGAGAAGAAGCATTAATTTCCATTGGGATCACTCTTTCCTGCTTTGCTGCTTTGATGCTTTGTGGTGTCTGTCCACATCCTTGAATTGCTTAACTTAATATTTTCTGGTAAGAACATTCTTTTGTTTTTCTCCTAAGTTCTTTTCCTGCTTTTCTCATTTGAAATTAGAATAATGTGATTTTTCTGTGCGTAAAACTTCCCACGTAAATGTATTATATTATCAGTACCAAGAGCCATGCTGAAGCAGTGGGAAAGGGTACTAATTCGGTGTTTCATAAGTAAACTGACCTTGAGGGTAACCTGTGAACTCCAGAGGCTACAAGTCAAACCCTGAGTCATGTATATTCAACATTCCCGGTTGTATAAAGAGCTTTTCCTAAGCAAAAGGACTTCAGGATTGGGTTTAGTTTTTTATTGTCATTCCCCTGCTTACCCCCTGCAGGCCTAATCCTCACCACAAACATTGCTATGCATTGGCATCCTGGCTAGAGAAAGGGAAAACAATCTTCAAACTTCTTTCTTTTAAACAGAAGGAGAGTTTACATTTTATTTTACCCAGAAATTTGGATGTGTTTCTGTTAAACACGCAGACACGCACACACAAAATTTTCTAGAAATAACTGCATATTTAGGAAAGCAAAGGTAGCTTCAATACAAAGTTGAAGAATTAGAATGTCGGGAAACCAAATGCCTTGCCCACAGACATGAGCAGCTTATTGGATGCAGTTTGTATTGCTGCTCTTTAAGGTACAATTCTGAGTCCTGTGACAGAGAATACTTTACTACACAAGGTTTCTGTTTGACTGTGTTGCTGTATAACCAACAGATAACTTTTCCATCTCCTGTCCCTGCTTCACAGAAGCACATTTTCTACACGGAGGCAGCTGGCATGGATAGTTGGAACTTTGGGAAGAAAAGATAAAGGAGAATTCTCTGAGGGAATACTCCTAGGGGAGGCTTTCTTGTAAAATTAAGTTTTATGAGAAAATATAGATTGTTGCTGAAATTCTGTTGCTTTTTCTGCCTAGAAAAAGATGAAACAAAAACGATTTTAGTCTGACTAGAATTTTTAGGCAAATTCAGCTGTGTTGATCTGAGCTGAAACATCTGATTTCAAGTCAGTGAGATGCTGGTTGTTCTTCCCAAGAGTGGTGCCTTGTTTCATGGGATTTGTAGAGAGATGCTTTTGATATGTGCCTGAATCTTTACTTGCTTAACATGATTCACTGCATAATTGATTTTTGAAGTCAGTCACTAAATAAGTTGTTGATAGAAAATGCAATGTAATGAAATTGCTTTTTTTTTTTTCCCATGCTAACGAGGGCTTGCAGAAACATGAAGTATATTGTCTTATTATTTTATCATTCTTGATTTCATGGATGCTTCTTAAATCTTGAGTATTAAGGAAAAAAAACCAATGTCATTTAACTATTACTTTTAAAAGTAATGAGGTATCATTGCCAACCAACTATCAACTAGAAAATAAAAAAAGTAACCTCAGTAAACTAATTATGATTTGTATTAAATTCTGCATGTACCTGTATTACAGAACAGATGGGTTAGAACCTCTGAGCCCTTCTACCATCCTTCTTTGTGTCAGTCTTTTTAACTCGTTGTACTTCCATATAATTTTGGAACAGACTTTCAGAGGCTTCTTCCCACTGATTTATTACACACGACTGTGCACCAACTTGTTCAGCCTAGCAGATCAAGCATCTGCCCCATAGCACAGATGCAGTGAAATGAAATCCAGAAGTTAATAGTCTTTTGATTAAAATAGCTGAATCAAAAAGTCTAGTCAGTTTTGTCATTAAGGCAGGCACAGATGGATCATTTCATACCATGTTTCTGTCTGTCTGAGCCGCGGATTGTTTAGATTGTGTAAGTGATGGAGGAAGAAGTTGTTCTGAAGACACCTTCCTTCTCTCTTGCCTGTGGCTGGTGCAGCCCCAGATGAGACCAGAGCAGTCTGAAGGATGCTGTAAATAACTGAGCAAGGGGAATGGTCTTCTGAGGACCGCACCACTGAGAGGGCTGCAGTGTGCTCTCATCTCTGCCTTTTCAGTGATACCCTTCCAAGAGGACAAGTCATCTTGCTTGAAAGGTAATGGATTTCCCAAAGGTCAGCCTTGAGGACTTTGTACGCTGTAGCTTTCAGTCTCCATTTGTAAATTGAAGGTTGCCTGACATTGCTGGTCTTATTTTTTGAACTTCTGTTGGATGTGCATTTAAATACCCATGTCAGACACTCTGCCAGGATAATTAGTTCATCTTTCTTCCATTCACCACAGCAATGTTGATAAAAGCAGTTAAGTACTGCTTTGCAAGGTTCAAACGTTCAACTCTGCACTTTCTTATATTCATTAGCTATGTATTTTAAAATTAGTGTGACACTTTCACATCTTGATAACAGCTTTTTTTTTTGAAATATATTGATAGTACTTCAGACTTCTTTTAATTTTTATGCCATTTTTTCAGAAATCTTCTTTCTAACTTACAGCTTTCTAATTCAAGTGTTATTGTGCCAGCTCTACTGGAGATTATTTTTACATTCCAGAGTTGCCTGGAGTTATATATTCTAGTGTTATCTGGGGTTATTAAGTAGCATTTTGTATTCTGAACATCCCAGTCTTCCTGCAGGTGCCAATTTGAATCTGCTAGGGGAGGAACTATTAAAAACATTAGAAATGAATTGCAACATTAGTTTGAATATGAATATTACCTTTTCCTCCCAAAGTGCAACTGTTCAGCTGTTTGTTTATTTTAAAAAAACACATATCTTTGTTTTTACAGTTGTCTATTCAAAGTAAAGGCAATATATTTGTGACAGACTTCATATCTGAAGACATTTAAAATGTTGATTTTCAAGCTAGGTTCAGTTCTTTCTAACCTATGTGCTGGGTCATATTTTTCTCCGCTGTAAGTCTTTTACTCCTACTGTGTATAATAGACCCTGGGGTTTGGTCCATCTCTATCTGGCCCAGCTCAGTAAGGACACAGAATGGTTCTTCTGACTGCAGCTTATATTGAATTCTCTGCACTGAGAAAGATTTCCATGGCAGCTGGAATTCAGCTAATGAGAAGAAGTCCTTTCTTCCACTTCCCATTTTGCACCCATTTGGCAGGGATCTGGCTGGCCTGGACTACATAAAATTGCTTTACATGATAAAAATTCCAGTGATCACGTAATTCCATGTTAGGTTGCTCTGCATCTGGTTCACCTGTTTGAAACTGTTCTTGAATTTGGCAATTTATTGAAAAAAATGTAGCTAATTATGGAAGGCTTAATTAACAAATTAGAACAAGTAGAAGTCTCAGATTTTGCAGTAGCGCTGCATTTCTCATATCATGATCATTGCCATTGCTTTGTCACAATTTTTAACCTTCAGACTTGTTCACTGTATTGATTACCACTGAACTAATCCTCATTCTGCCCTTTGTACTTGTAACCATTTGTCTTTTAACATACATCCATGAGAATCCTCTAAAGGCTGTCCGGCTCCCAGCCATGACTTTGCTCTCAGTGATGCAGGTGTCTGCTCTTGGCAGTGCCTGAACTTACACCTGGTACCACCTCCTCTGGCTGCCTTTCTTCCACAAGTTCCCACTGGACAGACTGTAAAAGTTTCTTCCTTCAGGGCCAGAATCTTTTTTCCCTCCCCTGAAGATGGTATGACTTTCTCACACACATACATACACTTGGGTGACAAATGTGAAAACAAGTATCTGGAGGAAGGCTTAAAAACCAGCACCGGTCTTTTCTTGCATCCAAACTGGCATCCAAACTCTTGTTCCTCCCATCTAGCTGTACCATTGTGTCTCTGGAGATGGAGTACCTTCAAAACCAGTTCAGACGTTGACCCTTTTGTATTCTTTGCTTCGTATTCCTTGCTAAGGAATACTTGCTTTTAAATTCTGCACCATTATCTAAATCACTGTCACCAACAGAGTTTCTCTCTAAGGCACTAATTACTTCAGAAAAGCGTTATTACCCTCCTTTTGAATGCATCTTGGAAGGGATTCTCCTGGATTTAACCACTGCAAAAGGTTTTCGCATACCAGGTACTCAGTTCAAGTGACACGTGTCCACTCTGCTATGTTTGGGCATCAGAGGAGAAGCATTCCTGTTAAGTGCTCTTAATGCACCCCGCTCTGTGCATTGCAGCTGCTTGGAACCATTGTGCAAGCATGCCTGACAAGACCATCACTGGAGGATCAATGAGTTGTCTCTGCTTTGGTTTTACCCTGTGCAGGGTGTTGTGAATAGCCATCGAAACACTTGGTTTGTGTTGCAAGTAAAGCATAATGGGATCCTCCCACTTTAGAACATGTACCTGATGAGCACAGCTGGCCCTGGATGAAATGCTTTACATCAGCTTTTCCCTCCATCCCTCCTTGCTTCTCAGCTGGACAGTGCCAGTATTACGCAAACTCCCCTCTTGGTGGCACTTAGGAGAAAAATCAGTGTTGTTTTACAATGGGAAAGCAAACAAGCAGATTTTTCAGACCTTTCTTTCCCTGTGACATACCCAGCACTGGAGCTTATCTATCATTTTTAGCTTTTATAAGCTAAAGGGAAATATATTTTAAGAAGCCTTTAATTAAAATCCTGGCAGCACATCACTCTAACAACTTATTATATCACTTTTTTTTCCTGCAGCTCAGTTCAATAAGATTTCTTGTACTGATAAGAATTTTTCTGGAGAGTGACTGCATTTTGCCGTGGTAGATAAAACCCTTACAGAAGCAAATCCGTGATGTTAGGGCTTTTCTTCAGACATCAGATCTGCCTGATTGTCCCCTTGAGATCAAAAGACAGCTTTCCCTTTAGAGAAACAGAGAAACTAATGGCTTTCTGAACTGCTATAAAACGAGGGGAAAAGAAATTGGAAAAGAGTGGGTGGTATGAATTTGTGAATTTGCAGTTTTCTATTTCTCCGCTTTTCTGTTCGTTTGCTTTTGACTTAAGAAAGGTGTAACTCAAATTACAATGGCATTACAGATTTGGGAAATATATACATATATATATGTATGTAGCCTTTTTGTTTGTTTATTTTAATGGAAGCCACTGAGGGGCAGCAGATAAAAGCTGATCTCGTTAAAATCAGAAATATGTATATGTTTCCTTTGAAGTTGCAATTGGGCTCCAGCATTATGTTGCACAAGAAGCAAAGTTTCAGAAATTGGGAAATCGCCCTAAAGAAGGGAAAGCAGGCAGAGGTGATTGAGTATTTGTCACCAATACAAAATCTCACAGCAGACCAGCACTTGCTCTTCATGCAACTGGCATACTTCATTTCCCTAACTTTCTGCTCTCATTATAACACAATTTCTTTTTTAACCTGACACGAGGAAATGGGTGCATTTGGAACACCCATGGATGATGCTAGTATGAAACACTGCCACTTTGCGGGGCTGCTGCTGCGCATTCTGCATGGCTGTGGGACCTGGGGAGTTTCTCTGGACATCTCCACGTTCTTGCTTAAGTCCTGGGAGCCCTTTAAGCAGACCCGGAGCAGTTAAATGAGAGTAATCTCTCGCACCGCAAATTGACTTCCCTCTTTGTAGCCCTAGACACTGTTTCCAGCTGCTTTCAGTCTTTCAAATCCTTGAAAGCTTTCCTAATCCTCATGTCGGCAGCCTTTATGCGCTCTCCTCCCTCCCTCCCCTCTCTCCTGATTGGCGAGGCGATGGCACGGCCTGATTCAGCCAACTGCTACATCCCTGCGCTGCGGTTTGAAATAGGAGCCAGGCGGACAGTTGCCTCCCCGCTCCTGACTTTTAATAGGCTGGGAAACTTGACATTGTCTTAAGAAGGGTCCCCCTAGCAAAGGATAAAAGAAGAGAGAGGGAAAAAAAAAAAAGTAAAAACAGCCAAGACGAGGGGGAAAAAACTTGCATACAGCGGGAAACTTGATGGATCCCTGCCCTGCGGCCGGCGGCGCGGCGTAGCCCCTTCCCGGCTGGATGGATGATGGGAAGCTCACCATGAGGCAGGTGAGGAGCGTGGCTCCGGGCGGGGGGAGCGCCGCGCTCTGTGCTGGGCGGCACCGAGGCTTCTTCTCTTTCTTTCTTTTTCTTTTTTTTTTTTTCCCTTACCCTCTTCTAAAGTAAGTTTCGGGGGAAAGGGAAGCATAAGAGATTTATTTATTTCGATTTGCAAATTTTCCTTGCCGTGCATGTCGCTGTGTGCCTGTTCAGGGGACGAACGGCTTTTGCGAGATCCGTAAATCAACTCCCGCTTGCCGTGGCTTGCATGCATTGTGTGGGCTTGTCTCCGTGACATGGAAAAGGAAAGGGCTCGCTGTGTTATAGGGCTAAACACGCCAATAATTCAGCCCGGGGATAATTTATTAAACTGCTCTGCGTGAGCTCCTTGCCTGCCAGTGCTTTAATCTTCTGATTGCTTTAAAACGTGGTAGTTTCAAGCTGTCTTACAGCCTCACAAAAGTACTTTAAGATGGGTTTTCTAGTGAATTTTTTTCCCAAGATTATTCAAATGAGATTTTTTTTCTATTCACCTGAAGGGACAAAAGGCGCTTTTATCCTCATTCCCCCAGTTAAAAGGAACAGTGGCGAGATGGTTTTGATTCTCACTGCTCCCAGTTTTGCAACAACAACATGCACTTAGAGGAGCCTGTGGGAGCCAGGCAAGCTGGTGGGGCCGGGCCTGAAGGCTGAATCAGAGATCTGTCCTAGTTCACAAAGCCCTGCCAGTCTGCTTCCGAATCTTGCACTTCGTATGTTATTTTCTAGGTAGCCAATGGGTAAATGCGAGGAAACGAGAGAAGGTACTCTTCTGTATGGGTGTTATTCATTCAGCTCTCAGTGGGACTTTTAGACTACATGCCCTGAGAGTGCGTGTGCAGATTTTGCACCTGTAGTGCAAATGGAGCGTTTGTTTTGTGTTTGCTTTCTGAGAGTGTGGTGGGAAATCTCAGCTTCCTCACCCTGCTCTCCTCTGAGTGGAGGGAGGTGGCGAAGGGAGAAGGAGGGAATGCAGGTGAGGGAGGGGGAATGGTATTTCCTTCTCCCACCAGACAATAAAATACTCCTGTTGTTTTTAAGAGGGAGGGAAATTCTTGTCCTTGCGAAGCCAAATGAAGGGCATTTTGTATACTGCTTACCTCAGGGTCAGTCGGATGCACGCAGTCATCAGAAGTCGTTATCACCGCAAGAGGGTACTTTGGCACAGGGGGTTGCCAATGGGGAATAGAAGCAGTTGCAGGCTGACAGTAAAGAAAAGCAAAAAAAAAAAGTAAAACGCTCTGGGAAATAAGCGCTTCGCTCACCTGAAGCATCTGGTTTTACGTCTTACTGAGCTTCGTAGGTGGTGGGTTAAAACAGACGGAGAAGGCGAATGATATTATGAAGCCTGGGTACCCTCCCTCCCGCTCCGAGGGAAGAGGTGAGGTAGGAGGGAGGTGTTCCGCCTGAGGAGCAGTGCAGGCACAGGCACAGCGCTGGCTCCTGCATGGCCCGGCACGCCCCGGGTGCCCGCCGCCCTCCCCAGCTGCTGCTCCTGGGGAGGAAGGGCCAGCTGAAGGGCTGCCAGAGCTTGTTGAAACACCTGCCCCCGAGTGCGGTTTCACACCCCGAGCCAAGGGAACAATTTAAAAGTATTTCCCCGGGTCTGGTTGTTTTCTTGTGCACAGCTATTTTCGGTTTGGCAGGGGAAGGCTGGGTGAGCTGGAGGGGCTGGTGGCCGGGGGGTGGCTGCTTGTTTGGGTGGGAGCTGAGGGCTGGGGCGAGCCATGGACTAACTGTATGAGGCTGTTAGGGAAATCGTTACGGCAGCCCCTTGGGAGAATGAGTATCACGTGCACCTTGAGCCCATGCTCCTGTTTGTAGTTTCCCATTCTTATGGGAAAAAGGAATGTGCAGATGGCTTTCCTGTTGGCCCGTTTACTGCCCTCCTGTGCGGAGCGCCTACACAGTGTCCTCTCTCCCTCCCTGTCCTGTTGCCTTCCTGCCCTCCCCAGGTGCTCCCATCTCCATCTTTACACCATTTGGTGTAAAGATGAAGGGACTCCCTGCTCTTATACTCCCTGCTCTTATACTGGGTTCAGAGACCAGCTGCTCCCACCTGGAGATGATCTTGGTGGCAGCTACAGCTTAACTTGGGGCTGAAGTATTAACTGTCAGGCAGGTGGCACATTTGCTAGCCCTGGAATAGAACTGTGTATTGTGCTGGTGACTGAACTGGCCCAAAGGCAGCTGGCAGGTACTGAACAACAGCCTATCTGATACAAATGCACTCATCTCCTCAAAAGGAGTACAGGAGTTACTGTAGAAGTGTAATATGCAGCTTGTTGAGCAGATAAGGTTTAACCAGCTTTACCACTGCACCGAGCACTGGTTCCTAGCAGGTAAGAGGGGTTGGCATAGGATGCTGTGTTGAGGTTTGTAAATGAGACGGGTATAAAAAGCAGTCATTTTTAGCTGATTATTGAAAACCTTGGCAAGAGCTGTCTCCTTGCTGCCTGATAGAAATAATGACCTTGCATAGAGGCTTCAGTAACCAAAACGGAAAAATTTCCATCCTCTTGCTGTGTTTCTGATATCTTGTCACTGTGCACCTGTAAGCGTTTAAGTATTCACGGAGAACAAACCCATTTTGGTGTGCTAGGATGGTGCAAATATAATGATGGGAACTACAACTGCAGTCTTTAAAGGAATTTAGCATGGTTGCAAGATAACAAAACAAAAAAACCCGCAGCTAACCTGACAAGTAAGAATTTTTTGCAGGAAAGACATCTGCTTTGCAGATAACTCTGTTCAGTTTGTTACTTAAAAAGATGTGACTAAGCAAGGCAACGTGCAAGTGATGGAGACTTCTGAGAAGGTGCTCAGCCTTCGTGTACTGGAAGGCAGCTTTTGTGGCTGGAGGCTGTTGCTGATTGGATTCCCTCAGTTTGCTGCAGAACTGGAGAGGGCACTGTGAGCTCTGTTTTAAGTTCCCTAAGCTCACTTCATGGAAAAACAAATGTTTGATGAATTTTAATACTTCATTTTCACTTACTTTCACCCACAGCAAATCCCTGAAGAGCAGCTCGTGGGAGTGTTGTGACAAGAAATGCAACTCCTTGCCTTGGCCTCTTCCTATTGAAGTCCTATTGACTTTGATCAAGGCAGAGTTAAGGCCTTCATCACAAAAGAGGTCTAATGAAATGACCGTTAACTGACAGGCCACCTAAAAATGAAAAACTGTTTCTAAGGCACATAAGGCCATTACAGTTAGTTATCATGGCTGCAGTCATATAGCTTTTAGTGTGTATGCAGTTCACCAAATGAGTAAATGTTGTGTACAGTTTCAGTGAATAACACATGCAAAACACAAAAACATCCCTTTTGCTTACAGATGTTTAAGTTCTTAGCATGTGTTTCTTATTTCCTATTTTCTTCTGCATACCTTTTAGAATTCTTAATGTGTTCCTCAGTGGAAAAGCTGTTTTCTTATCCTGGGGTGCTATCCTTAGTCGTGCTTTAGGAAACTCTCTTTAAAGTTCCTCCTGGGACATTTTGTTGTTTGTTTGGTCTGTAAAGGAAGAATGAGCATCTCAGAGAATGCTGTTTTCTTGTTGTTGTTTTGTGTGTGTACCATGCAGAATAAATAAAACAAGTTTACAGAGTCCACAGGCAGAGAGTGTATCAGTTAATTAGTGGCGGGGCATTGCTCCGTAGGAAGCCTGGTGAGGATTTGGTGCGTGTGCGAATGTGTGTTGTCTGCTTCCTTTGATCACTTGTGTGGTAAATAGACGTGCAGTGTAGCTATGGCAACATGTGCTGTAGGTTGGTGGGAACAGAGGGGATGGGATCACTGGACAAAGGGCAGTTTGTTAGAGTGGTTGGTTCTGATTAGAAAAAGGTGGCACCAGTCAGGGCATTTAAAAACATTGGTTTTGCAAAACACAAATGTATGTTATCGGTTTCAAAGTAGCGTTTGTTTCTGTAGTGCTGAAGGAGCAGATCATATGGAAGATTGGGGAGGGGGAGGAATAATAAAAAGCAGAAGGAAAACGTTGTAACACTTCGGAATGCAAGTATATAATGCTGGACGTCCTTCTGGTTTTGCTGCAGAGTGGATGTGTTTTGCAAGAATGCATTTGGATGAACTAAATTACCACAGATAATATAGTGTTTTAAAAATAAGATTTTAATGATGTAATGATGGTAGCATGGGGTATTCTATTACATCTGGTGCTTTCTCCAATCCCTCGAAATACGATGTTAGAGATCTATGCTACTGTACCTATTCCACCTGTAGAGGTCAGACTTGAAGTTCTCAAAACCTTCACTCATTAGAATTTCAGCCTAAAGCTAAGCCTATAAAACAACGAAACTGGGCACAGCCACTTTCCTCATTAACTTTGTGGGATACTCTTAAAATCATATTGGTTTATCAGTATCAGGTTATTAAGTAACACAGCATTTCTACAGCTCGAGAGACACCAAAATTCAGTCTTCTCTCCCAGCTTGCAGAGCCTGGCACAGAGCTTTTATTAGTGCCTGAATTATTTAGATGCGTATCTCGCTCTCTGATCCCCAGCAGGCCTCCTGCCTTTGATGGGGCCTGTCTCCAGCCCTCGCCTCCCACCCGGCACTGGGCCCCGCTGGCTGACTCCTTCCCCCACTGCCCTGTCCCAGGGCTTCCCCACTGGGAAGGGACGGAGGCAGCAGCACAGAGCACTACGGCAGCCCTGGAGCTCTGCAAAAAAAGTTGCCTGGGCTCAGAGTCCCTCTGCAAAGTTGCACCAGAGGTAAGGGGTTTATTGCAGCCCGGGGTCGAGGAAAATGAGCTGCTGGGAATGAGGAGCTCGTAGTGGTGAATGCTCAGGGGATGGATATGCTGAAGCTTGGTAAATGGAAAGACGGAGAAGTAATTTGGGCTGGCTGAGGGTGAGGGCTGAGCTGGGAGAGAGGAACAGATCTGTGTTCCTGCACAGCCCCATGAACAGCCTTGTGAGCGTGCACTGGGGTTTGTTCGAACTGAATTTCAGACTTGTTAGGGTACGGTGTTCTTTAGCCTCTCCTTGGACTGGAAGTCTTTTATTGCAGCTTGGAGCTCGTAATGCTTTAGCAAGCTGTGAGGAATTACTGTATATCCCCGAGATCCCTGCCTGAGAGCTGGAAAAGGCGCTACAGGGTAGGAAGTTGATTTTGATCTCTTTCCTAAGCAATGAGAATAACTCCCGATTCTTTAAAATTCTTTCCTATTTGCTGTCATCTCGTGGTTGTTTATCATTATAATTTATATCTTCCCAGGGGGGTGTGGGAAGACTAAGCAACTGGCAAGTAGGCTGTATTTGTTTGGCCCAAAGTAGGATAAAACTTTTCTGGTTACATAAGTGTTGAGATGCTTTGCTAAGAACAATTTTAAGGCAGTAAAAACAAATAGCAGAGTTCAGGCTTTTACCCCGGGCTTAGTGGGGCAGTAAATGGGGAGATCCACAGGGCTGGTAGGATTTTTCTTTGCAGCGTGACAGATCGTAACAAAAACATTTTTGGAGGGGTATTTCATGGCCTCAGAAAGGAGTGAGCGAGACTCTGATACTTGCACCACATGTTGGGGTGGGAGGCCAACCTTGTGCATGTGCCTCCACCAGCACTGACTGGTGGCAGCAGCTGCCTGTCATGCTTTGCCCCAGCTGCCATGCTGCCTGGGCACCTGCGGCCTCTGGCACTGCCTGTCCACTGCCGTAATGGATGTAAAACCTGGGAAGAACAAAGCTCTCTGCTGCTTGAAGCTTTCTGGGGTACCAGAGACACTGGAGAATAGAGGATTGCCCCTGTGGGAGCAGCCTTCTGTGGGACGTGTGGGCTGGAATCCCGGCCCTGCACCTGCTTTCTGTCCCAAGCAGGTGTCCATGACTAATGGCATTAACTTGGCTCTTTGGGCCTCCAGGTATTTAATTACTGAACAGCCACAGCGGGGCACTGAGGCCTCTCTCCACCACAGCAGCAGGTTGGGCTCTCATCTGTGATACCAGAGAGCTGCTGCACTACTTTTAGTCAAACAAAGCAAGAGCTTGCTCAGATGAGACCTCTGACCATTTCTGATACCTTCTTTTTTATTTTTCCTTGTTAGAAACTATTCTGAGCATTAGCTGAAGCTGGTCCTTTCTTTTAAAGACTTCTGAGAAGTCAACCTCTTCTGGCAAAATGGTTCTAAAAAAAATTATATATTTTACAATCATTGTCCCATATGGAAATATGAGTTCTTTTTTCTTTTTTGTTTGTTTTACTTTGATTTTTCTTTCTGAGAGGGAAACGGAGACATCAAAACAAGAAACGAATAAAGAAACACAGCAAATGCAGTATCTGTATATTTAGAACTGAAGCTGCCAAATCCAGCCATTTTATCATAAGAATAGCCAGCATCCGAGTTTCAAGGTATTCTTCATCACTAAGGAAGCTCTGAAAGTGCTGGAGGGGGCTTTATCACTGGAATGTATGGGTTGTTTTTATTTCAGTTTGCCTTGAGATTGTGCCTTTACTGAAAAATCTATATATTCCCCAGGAAGATTTAAGCTCCATTGACATTTTCTGCTCTGGGGACCAGCGAGGTCTGTCTGATTCCTGCCTCAGCTTCTTTCCTCCCCAGCGAGCTCCAGCTCCTTGGCAAGTTGGGGCCTCAAGCATTCAGCCTTTCGTTCTCCAGTCCTACCTCAGCTCTGGAGGCAGGGACACAGGCGCATATTGCTCTCACTTCTCCTGTTTCACTTTTTCTGGGAGTTTGTGAGGCTGTAGCCAGAAACCTACACAACTCTGTTTATAGTCTCACTGCAAAACACATGTGCTGTAAATCCGATGTGCAGAGGAACAGCAAGAGGGAAGGGGAGGCTGCCCTGGGCAAGGAGACTGGCTGTCCCTCTGAGAGCACTGCGTGTGGACACAGCGCTTGGGAAGGTACATTTTACAGCCAAGAGTGTGGGATACTCGCTCTGTGTTTTGGTTCAGCCTACAGTAAAGTAGTATCAAAATCAAGTGTGCACTTTGCTGGATAACGCACATTAGGTATGCAGACAAACAGTATCAGCTTTAGAGCTTAGGTTTTGACCTGAGTGCTGAGCCCCACTGTTCTACTTGGTAGCATCTAATGAGACAAGTGATTGTAAAAAGTTAATGACTTCATTTCTAGCTGGATAACCTCAGAAGTATAGATTAGGCAGAGACTTCAAACCGGGAGCTAAGCAGTTCAAAAGTGCACTATATTGTTTTGGTCTAATTAACACAACATGGTGATAAGACATTAAAGCGGAGTGACAACACTATACATTGATAACAGAGGACATTAATGCCTGCAGACACAGTCTACATTGTAAAAATCTGAAAAAAAGCTTATTATGTTAGATAGGTCAATGTGATTTGACCTAGTTTTGCTTTGCTGCTTGGAAATTATGTCAGTATTAGTTATGTCATCTCCTTGGATGAGCAATTTAACATCCTTTTTGCATTGCAGTGTTGTCCTAATATTTTATATATATTTACCTACTCTCTAAAAGGATCCTTCGGGCTAATTCCAGAGATCCAGGAAACGATGATACAAAACCAAACCTCCTGAAATTGGATTCTCTTTTATGTATCTCCTCTGCGCAACAAAAAGGAGTGATTTTAGTCACAGTGAAATTGTATCTACAAAATTTGATATAAATTTTGTCCCTCTTGCCTATAAAGCTCATTAAGTTCGTAAATGAAGAATGACTACACTAATTCATGTAGCCATGTACGCCTTTCTCATGAAGGTTTTCCATGACTAGAAAATAGAATTATTAACTTTACCTGGATGCTTATGTAAAATGGAGTGGATTTGAAAGAACCATTATATATGCTTTCCCTGTGAAATGTAGGGTCTCACCTGAAGTCATCTGTACTTCTCTTGGAAAAACTGAGTTTTTTCTTTTAGTCTTGAACAAAATCACAAGGACTTCCCTTCGTATTTATGTTACATTGTGCATTTTTTTTCTTTCTCTCTGGACTTTTTTCTTTCATCTGGACTTGTAAAGCAAGACTTTCTATTTGCCGGGGCTCAAATTGTGGTACATCAGGGATCAACTTAAGTATTAAATGCTACTGTTCTTTGTTGTAGTGGAAAAGTAATCTGTTGCGCTATAGCCAATATTGTTGAATGCTAGAAAGGGAGGACTCTTACCTCATCCTTTTACCTACGTACCTACAGCTGTGTCCCTTACTGCCGTGTCACCACTGCAGGGTATTGCAAGGTTGCAGCTTTTGCTTCTTAGCCTTGTTTGATCCAAAATGAGGAACTCTGATGCCTGATTTTGCTTCTGCTGAAGTTCGTGGAATTGCTGAGATGGAATGGATTTTCCCCTTCAAATTACTGTGTTATTCAAAAGGTAAATTGTCTCCCTTGTGACAAACACTGAGCACATCAGGTGAGAGAGGGAGAGCAAACTCAGGCTTTCTTTCCTGTTTTGGGGGGTTTGTTTGTTCATTTTAATTTGCTGTGTCTTTTCCTGAATTGTAAGGAATTTGTACTAAAATTTCAGCATGAGCTTGGTCCTTGCAGTGGTGAAATACATTAATAAAGTAAGAGCTGTACAGTTTTTTCACCATCTCTTCACAAAAGCATCAAATCTTCAAAAGGTCCCACTTACTTAGAGTTCTCAGCTCAAGTAAAAATTAAAATTGTAATAGCTGTATAAAATCTTTGGGTATGCTTCAAATGCAAGTGCTCTTAACATTGCTTGTTAGCCAGCTTAATTGGAACAAAAGCCCAACAAGAGCAAGTGCTCAGCAGTGCCTCTTCTGTGCTATAACATTTGCTCTTGATCCCTAATTAAGCCTTGTTTCTGAAGGTTAAAAAATCCTCCTATAATATAACTCTCCTTGAATGTCTCATCTGCAAAAGAAACTGTCATGAGAGAAGTGCACTATTCCCTCCTCCTCCCTTTGAAGAAAAATAAGGTGTAAACTGCTTATGAATGATTAGCAAGGACTGGAAATGAATATAATGTATCCCTAGAGCAGGATAAGCCCAGGTAATGAATATCTTGTTTGTGTTTGTACACTGATTATCCAAGATGGCGATGGTTTATAAACAAATGAGAAAAACCTCTCTCAACTTCTAACTACTGTCATGGGGAAGAGGTTTTTTTTCTTACATCCCGAGAGAATTTCCTTTGAAAGCAGCTCAATGCCTGTTGCTTCTTGTCCTGGCAGCAGGCACTCTTTGGAAGAGAGTAACTCTATCTGCTCTGCAACAAACTTTCTAGATATTCCAGAGGTATTAGATCCCCCTCATTACCCTTATTTTCTTCAGATTGAGCAAATCTGGTTCTTCCAATATTTCTTCTTATGTCAAGTTTCCTAGCCAGGAAACTTAGTTAGTTCCTAACTAATTATGCCAGTGGCCCTTCAATGAACCCTTTCAAACTTTGTCAACAGAGGGAACCAAAACTTGGTGCAGTACTCCAGGTGGGGCCTAAGAAGTGCCTAGTAGAGTGAAACAGTCATATTCCTTGATTTACTGGCTCCTCTTCCTGATGCAGCTTGAGACACTGCTGGCCTCTTTCCCTGTCAGGGAACACTGGTGGCTTATGTTCAGTTTGCTGCTTCCCACAGTCCCCTGCTCCCTTTCAGCAGAGCTGTTCCTCAGTCCACAGTCTGCTCTGCTGCTTGGGATTACTTCTTTCCAGGCACAGGATGTTATATTTATCTTTGTTAAAGCTCATGTTAAGGCTGTTAAGAAAGTTAGTTTACAGCCTCCAAGAGAGGCTTCCCAACTGAGGTAACAAAACAAAACCACACTTTCCCCCTTTAGCTTGATGTCATTGCATGATTGCCCACAAAAGGCTTTAGTTACTTTTCAAGCATTATGTGTCTTTCTGAACTAGAAATCCTGGGATATTAGATCATGGATCTTGTATAATTTGTGTATTTCCATGATATTTTTCTATTGTCTGTTTCCATGATTTTTTACCTGTAAATATTGTAGAGCCATTAACTTTAGGAAGATAGATTGTGTCTCTGTGGTCTAGTAAATCTGGAAACTGTTACAAGACTAAGCACGTTTGTGGAAAAGTGCACTTTATTTCCCTGTTTGTCTTGAGCTGATGAGGTTGGTACGCCTCAAGAGAGACAACAGTGCTGTTTTTTTCTCGGAGGCGAAGTCTGTGTTTGTTGCTCTAGTCCAATGATTTTTTACCTCTCTGGGTCAAGCCTTACTGCCCCCTTCCCATCTCTGCTTTACTGTTTCTGTTATTGCTCCCTTACTTCCTTGTCATCAACCTTCTGCTCTATCACTAGGTATCTGGACAGCACTGGAGCTCACAGGAGTTGTAGGGTGAACATGGTGGGAAGAGAGGTATAGTGCAGAAAGAGGCAAAATGCTATCTTCATCTGTTTCCTTTTCAAATGTGTTTTTAACCACACTTGGGAGGTAGGCTTTGCTAGCTTGGGATTCCTGCCCTGGTTGATGGGCAGCTGGCAATTTGAGCATGACAAGCAAGAAGAAAATTGGTTGTTTCTTTTTTTTTTCTTTTTTTTCTTTTTTTTTTTTTTTTGCCCCCACTCTTCACTTAGATAGAATCATAAAATGGTGTGGATTGAAAGGGACCTTAAAGACCACCTAGTTCTTCCTCCACTGCCATTGGCAAGGATGACTTCCACTAGATCAGTTTGTCCAAAGCCTCATCCAACTTGGCCTTGAACACTTCCAGGGATGAGACACCCACAGTTTCTCTGAGCAGCCTGTTCCAGTGCTTCGCCACCATCATTATAAAGAATTTCTTCATTGTTTCTAGAATAAGTCTATCTCCTGTTAGTTTAAAACCATTACCCCTTGTCTTATCACTACAGGCCCTGATAAAAGTCTCTCTGCAACTTTCTTATAAGACTCCTTCAAGGAGATGCTGCAGTAAGGGCTCCCTGGAGCCTTCTCCAGGCTAAATAACGTGGACTTTCTCAGCCTGTCTTTATAGGTGAGGTGCTCCAGCCCCTCTGATCATCTTCATGGTCTTCTTCTGGACTTGCTCCAACAAGCCCATGTCTTTCATGTGCTCAGGACCCTAGAGCTGGGAGCAGTACTCCAGGTGGGATCTCATAGTGCAGAGTAGAGTGAGAGCATCACTTCCTTCAACCCGTTGACTGTGCTTCTTTCCATCATTGAACTGGAACTGGAAATTTTCCTTGAAAATCCAAAGTTTGAAAATATTTTTGAGTGAAGATTTTTTGGGGGTTGATGTTTTTGTCATTAGGTGATGCTATGCTAGGATATGATTAAAATGTGTTTGCCTTTTTTTAAGGTACTTGAGAGGAAAGAAAGGAAGAGAAAGACAGAGACAGCTCTGGCTGTTTGTGCTATGCCTATTTAAAAGGAAAAGCAGCTTCCCATTTTTCTTGACAGAAGTACATTTTAAAATAGCTGGGTACATTTCTGAGATAAATAATGAGGGATATGGTTTAGCGAGAACCATTGGTGATAGGTGGATGGTTGGACTAGATGATCTTATAGGTCCTTTCCAACCTTACTGATTCTGTGATTCTGTGATTCTGAGATGAGAATAGTTACTTAGAAAATAAAGTGCAAAAGTGAAGGACAGAAAGAGACCCAAAGGGAAAATAACTGTAGGAAAAGAGATCAAGAGAAACCTGGAGAAAGAGGAAAGTTACTAGTCTTTTCTTAAAATTTTGTTAGGAAAGCTGGGGAAGAAAATTGTGAATACAGGAGTTGTTATTGAACCTTGCTTGAAAGTCTTGAGAATGAATATGAAAGTAGAACTGCCAGTGTAATAGAATCAAAAGTTGCCTTGGTAAGCAGGGATACAGGAATCATAGAATGGTTCAAGTTAAAAGGTCAAGTCCAACTTCCCCACAGTGAACAAGGACACCTACAGCTAGAGCGAGTGCTCAGAGTCCAGCCTGACCTTGAGTGTCTTCAAGGATGGGGCTTCTACCACCTCTTTGGGCAACCTGTGACAGTGCCTCACCACCCTTACTGTGAATAACATCTTCCTTGTGTCCAAGCTAGATCTCCCTTCTTTTAGTTTGGAATCGTTTCCCCTTGTCGTACTACAACAGACCCCGCTAAAGAGTTTGTCCCCTTATTTCTTATAGNCCCCTTCTTTATAGAAGAGGAATAGTTCATAAACTTTGGGAGCTTGGAGGTAAAGAGAAGCAAGGCAGTGGCCAGCAAGTTAAGAAAGATAAAGAGGTTAAGACCTCTGAATGCATGTGAAGGGAGATAAAGGCAATAGCCATTGCAGATTCCTTTTCTTTCTCCATTAAACTATCTGATCTATCTCTTCCTGGAAGGGCCATTTTTGATGATACCCCTTAGCTTTACAATGAAAGTTGTAATCAAAGGTCATCTTCTGAACATCCCTTTCCTTAGCAAGCTGTTCCTTCTGGAATAAAAAATAAATGAATACTGTTGTGTTGGATTTTTAATATCTCTTTAATGACCTAAAAGCTTAGTTTTCTGGTCAAATTCCAGTGCATATGGCTTTTTAAATCTTGAGATTATTGTGCAGTGTGTGCGAATAAACTTTTTCTACTCAAAGTTGAAACCTTGCACTTGAGTTATAGAGGTATAAATTATCAGTTAAGAAGTCAAATGTGCCAATAACTACATGCATCTTCAATTCTGAAATCTGTAACCCAGACTTATGGGGCAGTATCAATGTAAGAAATTCTGGGAAATTCTGTATTATGAGGCTCTGCTAAAAAGGGTTTCATTCCTCTGATAAGGACCCTCAGTACTCTTGATCTTGTAACTCTTCCACTGTGTGAAGAAAGACTCATCTTACAGAAGTGGCAGTCTGGCTCTCAGACAGAAGAAAAACAAAAGCATGATGCTGTATTTTGCAAATAGATGAAAATGCTTACTCCCAAACCACAAACTTTTCCCAAACTATTTCATGACGGCAATTGCATGAGATGTTAGTTTTCATGATAACTACATCTGATGTTTTTATACATCATCTCAGTTGAAAGTATTAAAGAGGTGACACCAGTTAGAAGATTGTATGTTACGGATAGATACTATATGGTGCTGTACTTCAAGCCAGATTTAAGTCCAGCTTTTAGAGGTGAAAGATGATTGAATTAATTCATTTTCTCAGCTTTGGACTGTTTCTGTTGTAAGCACTTCTTAGAATTATTCATCAGAAATTTAAAGAATACATATGAATATGTTCTGATTTGCGGATATATGCCATGTACAATTAGCATGGCATATGCACTGTAGCAAATCAAGCAAATTAACAGAGCTTGGAGATTTAGTTATATTTACAATAGGAGGTTGTTTACTTATCCTGTTCTCTTTCTTGTGTAGGGTGAAAAGGTTAAGCATGTCTTCAGGTGATAATGGACAAATTATGTAATTAATAGGGGTGTTTGTTGTCCAAATCCAAAGATCAAGAATATTTACCTAGTGTGTGGGAAAGAATGATACTCAGAACAATTAACACCCAGAGGAAATTTCTTGGAGTTTATTTTGGCTGGTCTATGATTGGTAATTCCCTTGGTTAATGGAATGCCCGACTCCATGTCAATCACCATTTGCAGAGCTTAACTCCAAATAGCGGTTATTGGTCACATATGTTGGCCTGTCAACTCCTGTTTCAGAAATAGGATGCAAAATGGCATATAGATAAACTGTAGCAATTTGTTTTTTGTTTCTATTTTGCTGCTGTTATTGAAAGACTCATATTTCAAAGAAAAAAAAAAAAAGTCTTAGGAAGGCTCCTAGTGCAAGTCTGCTTTAAAAAGTAGGAGAATCTCCATGCCACACTACTTTGTTTTGGAGGCAAAATTTCAGAGTTGTTAGGAGAATACAGCCAATTTCCATGGCTCTTGTGCCCTGGAGTGATAGGCAGGAGTTGTATTAGAAGTCTTGAATGATATTAAAAATTGTATATGGTAAAAATGATGACTCAGTATTATACCTTTGATTATTGGTGGTGATACGTTCTGTTAGACTTTTTTTTACTGAAAACAGTTGTAAGAGAAGATGCTTTTTGTGTCAATTGTGTTAGCACACTGTTAGTGATGGTGTAGTCTGGGGCAGCTATGACTTTCTGGTGTGCTGCTGCTGCTACAAGTACAGCAAATCCTTTTTTAGCCACTCCACACTGTCTAGTTGAAATGAGCAATTAATCAGAAAAAAGGCTTGGACAATGACATGCTGGAGAGCCTTTGGAAAAAATTGTACCTTGGTTTTGTCTGGCAAATGGAGATTATAATATTGACTTCAAAAGATGATTTGAAGCTTATTTTTACAACGACCAATAAGAATTGAGGATGCTGATTATTTAAGGAGGCAGTCAGGTCATGACTGTGAGGTTGAACTGCGCACTGTCTTTGTGGAGTATGCTCCTAAAATGATACCCTCTTTCCCAACAAGAACAAATCACTCTTGTCTCTCCAACTCTCTCCAAAAAAAACCAACCCCTCCAAAACACCCTAGAGAACCAGGCAGCCCACTAAAAATGTTTTATCTTCAGATGACAGAACCCCAAAGTAAGGCCGAGTACTGCTGTTCTAGGATGTATTTGGACTGAACAATAATTCTGACTGTATTAAAGCACTAAATTTGCTGTTCTACATACTATAGACAAACAAAAATATGTGTTTAAAAAACGAGAAAATTAATTGAAATCATTTCTTTGACACATATCTTAAAACATTTCATTCAAGGAGACATAGTCTTATAAAATGTGTCTATTATAATGAAATTGAACTTTTCAATAAGGAACTCTTCTGTCAGAAATCTTGTGATCTGTGAATGAGAGTGAAATACTTCTTGGCATTAAAGTATCAGGTGAAACAGGAGGTGAAAAATTCATGTGAATTTTTAAAGTAGTTAATTTCATTGTGAAATTGAGTTGGACCAGATGATATGAAAGAGAATGTATGAAACCCAAAATATTTCAATTTTATTAAAAATAAGCATGTTTAATTTTGAAGTCTCCAGTAGTCAGAAGTGTTTATTCTGATTATGCATTCTGATTCTATTAATGATAATTTTTCAAAATGCTTATTTTTTATCTTCATAGGGTACCTCTTTTCCAGAATAGATAAATATAATAAAAAATCATAATATGATGGATACATGTCCTTAGCCTAGGTTATATTATAGTCTTGCGAAGCTAACCTACAATAAGCATTGCAGGTTTCTTCTTGAGCTTTTACAGTAAGAAATGAACAAGTTTGTTTTTCAAATTCTTACCACACCTCTTTGCAGACACACATATGTGTACCTTTCTAAGAAGTGAAGAAAAAAGGATGTTAAATGTTTCACAGGGCATCAGCGGTGGGCTATGTTCAGCTTTCATTTGTGATTGTCTGAAAGCAAAAACTGATGTAAAATTTAGTAGTAGTATGTTGATAAGAGCTGATTGCAATCTCTAGTATAGTTGCTTAATGCCAGCAATGATGTTCCGGTAGTTCAGAAGGATATAAAGAACATCCATTCTTCAAACTCTGATTACACAAGTAATGAAATGAGTCATAGTATCTCATAAATATTTAAGTGAAATGGTATAAAAGACCTAAAGCCATAAATGCCTCTAGAATGACTTCGAGTAAGGGACATAAACTGCTGGTATCTTGCATTAGAAGGAAATTCTTTTGGAAAAAATTGCAGATGATAATAGGAAGTGGTCTGTGTCCATAGAGAAGAGAAGACTGCTCCACAAAATATACTCTATATGTCCAAATCTGACCTGGGAAGTTTCTGTCCAGACTGTGTAATATCAGTGTAGCTCTGAGCATGCAAGGGAGATGTGTTGATCATATTTTCCAAATATTCAGAGCATTTCATTGCAGTGGATGAAATAATGCACAGATGTATGATGAAATGTGCATGTGTTTTAAAGCCTCGTGTCAAAGGTTTTGTACTTGTTTGGTATTCTTAATATTTTGCAGGTTTATCTTTCTGTTTTACATGCAAATACACTGAGACAGGAAGCCTGGTCTGGGACAGTTCATGGCTCTATTACAGTTTCATACCTCTGTGTTTCTGTACTGTAACTAAAGACTTGCACTTCTTGTTTGTGTGCTGCTTCCCAACTCCTCTGAGCTAAATGACATTAGCATAGGTATGAAGCGGGTACCTAGTTGTATTTTCATGTCTGCTGCTATATCTCTCCTGTCCACCTTGGGATGAGGATGCAGATTAAATCATTTTATGCTGACAGAACACTACTACCAGTCTATACTTTCCTCCAAGTGCTCAGGAGGTCAGGGAAGCCTACCTGCAACAGAATGAAATGCATCACAGAATAGTTTGGCTTCAGCTGCAGCAACAATTGCCCCAAGAAATCGTAGCAGCTGATACAGGAACTTTGTATCAGAGAGCACACAAGTTTACTTATCTCATTAATTGGGATTTAGACCTTTGAGTCAAAATCCATAGATGATTATTTATATGAAACAAAAGAGGAGATAAATAAAAGTGGACCTGCAGAATCGTGCCTTTCCCAGCAAAACCTTATATAACTAATCTTTATCTATCTGTAAAACATATGGATTGACATAACACCATGAGGTTGTAGTTTTCTATATGGGACACTATTTAACTTAAAGAAGGAAGTGTTAATGTTGCTTTAAAAATATAATAGTGGTGGATATATATATATATATACATAGCTATAGAACAAGGGAATGTTATGGGGGAAAGGCATCTCCAATAGACTGGGGATTTTTAAGAAAACTGTAAGAATTTCATGCTACCTTTAAATCCAACAATATTCTTTCTCAATCTCATTAAAAAAGGGGAAAAAAAAAGTTAAAATTGAAGCATTTGTTTGTAAGGCAGAAATATTTCTTATGGGAAACAGCATAAGTCCATGTTGCCTTTTAAAACTGACTTCATCAGGAAATCTAAATGTGGTGCTTTGTAGGTTTAAAAGAAGACAGTTCATAGACATTTGCATGTGTCTACCACATAAGAGTGAAATTCACTGACTCATCTTTTCTTTTTGTTAATTGAAGGCCTTTTGTAGAAGATATTATGAGATGTCCTTCTTATAATGAGCTGTTCTAGTCTCAATTTAAGTATGCATGTTTGCATTCCGGTAAGTGTGAACATTTAACTGGAAATATTCTGGATGTGCTGTCCTCTTCTAGTCAGTCATCTGACAACGGACACATTGTGGACAGCTACATCTTAGCCTATTTGCTCCAGGCTCCTTTTATAGTCCACGATACTTCCAGAGCATGGTTCTTTTTGCACTAAAGCCTTTTCAAAATGTTCAGGTAAATAGGTTCCTTGAAATGTGCATTGAGTATGAAAAGGTCTCAAGGATGAGTAGGATCTGGTCATCTGTAGGCTTCCATTGTGGACACCTCTATTTGTTAAATTTTGTTTTCCCTGACATCAGTTATCATGGAATCATAGAATCACAGAATGGTTTGGATGGGAAGGGACCTCAAGGATCACAAAGCTCCAACCCCTGCCGTGGGCAGGGCTGTCCCCCACCAACTCAGGCTGCCCAGGGCCCCATCCAGCCTGGCCTTGAGCACCTCCAGGGATGAGGCACCACAGCTTCTCTGGGCAACTGTGCTAGCGCCTCACCACCCTCTGGGTAAAGAATTTCCTCCTAACATCTAACCTAAATCTCCCCTCTTTCAGTTTAAAGCCATTCCCCCTTGTTCTATCACTGTCAGACTATGTAAAAAGTCAGTCCCCCTCCTGCCTGTAAGCTCCCCACAAGTACAGGAAGGACACAGTGAGGTCTACCCAGAACCTTCTCTTCTCCAAGCTAAACAAGCCCAGCTCCCTCAGTCTTTCTTTACAGGGTAGGTGCTCCAGCCCTCTGATCATCTTCCTTGCCGCTTCTCTGGACCTGCTCCAAAATCTCTGCATCCTTCTTGTGTTGGGAGCCCTGGGCCTGGATGTGGTGGGTGGGGTAGAGGGCAGAGAGCCTTCCAAACCAGGCTCCTTCAGAGTGATGATGTTAGCAGTGCATATTAAAGAGCAGACCACACTCAAACCTCCTATAAGGCACAGTGGTTTGACTGTCCCTCAAGTGTGGAGTTTAAGTTAGGTATTTTCAGCACAATAAAAATGATAAGGGGCAGGTTAGTAGGACAGATATATTTGCGCCAGGGTAAGAGGGAGGTGTACTAATGCTAGGAAGTGTTATACTGCTAATCCTTTTAACTTCCTCTTTGGGCTTTGTTGCCAGCCCCCTGCTGGGGCTGATTATTCAGGTTTAGCTCTGTCTTCCCAGGCGTCCATTTTGAGCAGAGTTGCCTCTTTCCCCAGTTTACAGGGATCTGAGCTGCAAAAGGCAGCTAGTGTTTTTTCAAGGTGGTAGGCAGCAGTTTACTGTTAAAATGTTATAATTCAACCAAAGGTATGGAATACGTGATAACCAAGCATATGAATATACTTAGGAGGATGTATTGCTCACTAGCATGGGAGTGTTGTATCTGCGACATATTGTTTCTTATCTTTGAAAACAGTGGAAGGATCCCTTCTATAGAAAAGCTCAGGAGTACATAAAGGCACCCTTGTTTCTTGGAGTTAGTGAAGCTATGAAACACGTGAACTTTACCCCTTGCCTCTACAAAAGGTCTGCCAATTCTGTGAATTTAAAATCCATGGGAAATTTTTGTTGCCCACGGCTGCTGAGTTTCAATGGCTAAAACTCTTTCTGAAGTTATGCTCAAATGATATATTCTTTTTAGCCTCCAAACGATACCTTACGCTTTTCCTGCATTCATAAAGCTGAAAAAAAAGACTAACAAGCATTCTCTGTTCAGACAAGTGTCATATATAATCTGCTCTGTTTGAGTATTTGAATGTAGTGATTTAATGCCAATAATTAAAAAAAAAACAAACCTAAAACGTGTTTAGCAGTTTGGTATTTTAAGATATGGGACTATTTTAAAAATATGTTATGATCCATGAAGGAACAGCACATACTAATGAAATGGGGCTAAGGCACAAGAAAACTGGAAATGTTTCCTGTGTAATGAGCCATGCATGGTAAAGACTGTGTGGAATGGCTGGCAGCAAAGAGCTATCTACAGTGATATAGTCATTTTATGTTCCATTAAGGTCCTGTTATTTTAGTATTTAAACAAAATTATGCTGCAGGAAAATAAAGAGCCTGTTGTGTAACATTGGCAAGGAAGAAAATCAAACTTCAAAGTGTTGGGCTATCATTTAGAAGAACTATATCCATCAAATTCTGACTTTTTAGCTGAGTACTTTGAGATGAAAGAAGAGGAAACTGATTCAGGAAGGAAATTGTGGCATACAGAGTGCTGCATATGTTGACACACTCTGGGGACAGATGCAAACAGAACTTTTCTGGCTCTGTGACCAACTTAATATTTTGCTTATGCAAGATAATGGGCAGAGAGAACAGCCTGTATTTTCAAGAGCCATTGGTAGTGCATTAAATGGATTTATTTTTTTTTCTTTTTAAAGAGTATTGGGCACTTCTGAAATATATTTTTGTATGCATTTCTGAAAACATGAGATGTTGTATGCCCTCACAGCAGTAAGAACAGCGAAAAATGAAATCTGCCTTGAGTTTTCTCAGCTGTGTTATATACCAGTATCATAAGCAAACTAATTCCAAGATCTGTTCAAGCTACTGCGTCAGAAAATTTGTCAGATAGGTCTCTGAACCCATATTTTCTTCAAGGACTCTGAATCCATATTTTCTTCAGTAAGGAAGACAGTGACTTGTGTCAGACAATTTATCCACCACTTAAGCATTGGGAGTCCCACCTTACTGCCAAGATTAATTGTCACACACGTTCCTAATTTTGTATACATTTGGCAAAACCAACTATAGGTCTTGTGTCCAGATTTCAGTCTGTAGTGGTATTCCCAGCCTGACAGACACAGAATTGAAAGAGGTTGGTGAAAGAACAGCGTTGTTAAACACTGAAGTGCCAAAATTGTGGTCATTGACATTGTGACATTGTAGTCATTGGCAGTGCAGATGCTCCAGTGGCCTTATCTTTATCTCATAAGGAAATTTAGCCTTTTAATCTGGTGAAGGTAGATGTGATAACTCCAACCCTCAGTGAGATGGTAATTTTCCTCGCTCATGACGTTGGGTTGCTTTTGCAGGCATGGCGTTTGCACGGGAAGATTTAAGCTCTTGTAGCAGTGCAGAAACTGGAATGACTCACAGTCTAGGAAGCAGTTTGAAACATCTACTTTATGTCAAATGTAACACGATAGTAACTTTTAAATCATTCTTCTATGGCCTGTTTCTGACTTGGGTGCATGCAAGGGTGATGAGAATGAGCCTTTTGGTGGTTTATGGCATTGTTACAGATGTGATGGGGAGAGGTGAATATTAACATGAGCTGTTCTCTCTGAGCGCTCTGCCAATCAGTTCACAGACCAATTATCAAGTCAGGCTGTTCCAGATGCTGTGTGCCATCGCACAAATCCTTTCTGCTCCCTGAGAACCTGAAAAGGACAGATGGATGATTAAAGGGAGGTATGAAAAAAAAAAGAAAAGAAAAGAAAAGAAAAAAAATCCTCCTGTATCCAAACTATATCTTTTAGTTTAGAAATAAACTGTATAATTTTTAGTATTTATTTTTCTAAAATGAACCAGCGTTTCCTTCTGAAATATATAGGTCGAAAGCAAGACTCGTAGCCCTTTGGCCCTGATTCTGTCAGGCGTGTAATAATAGGATAAACACATATATGGGAGACTGCTTTAAAAGAGTGAACGTTTTAAAAAAATGTTTAGTCCTGAGAACAAGCATTACTCAATGTACTTGAGATCTTTTCCAAACAAGCAATCCATTGCCAAAACTCTGGGAACTGGTGTACTTCATCTGGTACAATGGGGTGATATTTATCTTCAGACTAGACAGAACAAATCTTCTTTTTAAGCCCCTGTGGCCCTTTAAGTACTGGTATGACTCAAAGTAAAGAAAGATATTTATCAGAGAATTTCAAGTGGATGTTGAAGTATTATGCTCTGAATGCTTTATATTCTCCTATCTCTGCTATATATTACTTTGAGCTCTGTCTTTGCATCTGAAATACGATGGATATGCATGTAGGATATCCATGTTCCCAATGCAACATGAAGGTATGTAGGATAGGTTTTTTGTACAACTGTTTTGGGGGAGGAATGTCACGCAAATGCTGCTGAATAGTTAACACCACTCACGACTGAGTGACTCAAATGTCTTATGTCTAATTTTCACTGCTCAGGCCATGAGTGGTTGAATTCCACTGACATATGCATGATTAATTCTGTTCATATTGTCAGATGCTTTTCTCTGTTACTTCAGTATAAAAACTGCATAACATAACAATTTACTTTGTAATCTAAAAGTGAAAGTCCTGCTCAGGTCAGTCACCTGAATTTGCAATTTTTCATGATATAGTTGAGTAATTTCAAGGACCTCTCATGCACCATTTTTTTTTGTTTGTTTGTTGTTTTGTTGTTGTTTTTGCTTATTCCTTGTGTGCACATCTTACTGATGTTTCCCTGAAAGTAGAAGCAGTAGTATCTAAAGGCAGGCTGACAGTCCCCCATAGTTGTTATATCGGCTTATAATTATAAACAATTGTGACCGTATCTTGATTGCATACAAAGGGTCCACCTAAAGACAATTACAGAGCTGAGCTGATGGGATGATAATAAAGCACTCAGACAAGAACAGTGTGTCACAGAACCACATTTTAGTTTGGTTTCCAGGAAGTGCTAATTCTTGCAATTTCATAATCCCAAGCACAAATACAATGTAAAACTATAGATCTTGGTAGTAAATATTTTCCATTTGAACAGTAGCAGTTCAGCATTTCAAAATAATTTATGATACAATATGGTAAACAGAGCAGCATTTCTCTGCTACGTTAAAAGTACCCTATGCTGTCTTTGTGTGTATGATTAAATCCTGGCAGGAGAGCACATTAAAATGAAGTATTCACTTCTTCTTCCTAAGAGTTCAAAACCTTTTGCTCCTGTGGAATTTAGGTGATGCTGGATATTTAGTCTACAGTCTTCCGTTCACCTTTGAAAAGCGTGGGTTATAATCTGATTTAGGTGACAATTGGGAGAGCTCAGTTGTCTCAGTTTAGTTCTTTGCTTATGAAACCACCATCACACACTTAATGCAGCACTGAGCATGGTGACAACAGGCCCATTTTGAGGGGCTCTGGCACAATTGTAGTAAAAGAGGCATGAGGTATAAACTTTGCTCATAAATAAATATATCCAGTTCCTTCTTTCTTTTAAACTTTACTCTGACAGATTATGGACTGTTCTGCCTTACAAATGGCAAAGCTTTTGGTGCTGCTGGAAAAGAAATCTTCAGAAGGAGGAATGGCGTTAAGGCTTAAGTGATTTGTGCTAGTTTGTTAAAGGTGTCAATATAGCAGAATGTGGCAGGATGGTCAGGTGACTGCCTAGATACTGTGCTTAGCTGGGAAGATGCCAACTCTGATCATTGTCTTCGGTCATCTGTTTACTTCTGACCCATCTTGGAGTTGTGATAGGGCTGATAGGTTGGTTTAAGAACCGTGTAAATTAATCGATTAAAATAAGTTGACAAATTAAACTACGACCTTAAGTCATAAAGGTAACAACAAAAAAAGAAATTATTTATAAAATGGATATTTCTAGTCCTGCATTATTAATTTCTGAAAAGAAAGCTTGATTGTGTTTTTTGTTAAACGCCGTAGCAGTTAATTCCGTTTCCATAATCAAGTACAGATAAAAAGCTCTGTGTTGCAATCGTCAGTAAAGGTTTTTGCAAGGTGCAGAGTAGACATAGCAGAAGACAAAGGTTTAGAGTTCAGCACTTCAGGGGGCTAATGTGTATTAAAGCTACTTCTTGAATGGACCATAGCTAAATCCTTTTGCTGCCAGTCAAGATAATGATTAAAAATCACCCATCCAGGGAACTGGTTCTGGATGTGGATGGGCCAGGTTCTGGGGATGGAGTTAAGGGGATGAAAAAGAGGGGGGTTTATATATGTATAGCTGATGTTTGAGCAGTTGCATTTCAAAAAGGAGGGAGAGGAAGAGAAAGGAAAAAATTGTCTGGCTCCAAAGGGAGAAAGGAGAGAGAACAAAGCTTCCTTCACTAATCTCAACTAGTCACGTAAATATAACTTCTGAGTTCTCAGAAGAGAGCTACCCTACTATCACAGCCCTAAGGAGAAAGCAAGATTTTGAAGCCAAAAGTTAACTCTGGAAAAAAACTATATATTTGTAGCTTTTAAATAAAGCAGGATTTATACTGAAATAATAACCTTATCAGTGATAGCAAGGCTCTTGGTGAAATTTGGTGGATGTTTTAATTCCTGTATATACCCAGATTTTTAAGAACATTCTTTCTGTCAAAGGAGCTTAGCAGTGGTGACAAAATAACATACTCATTAACGTGGATGTGAAGGGGGAAAACACCTTCTCCCTTGCCCTTACTGGTAGTTTTGATACATAGATAATATATATTACTGGCATATTTATATGGAACTTTTTTTTTATCCATTTACTGCTGAATGACTTAATAGTTGTGGATAAAACGTGTTTGTGTTCTAATTAACTAAAACAAATGAAGATATGCAGAGGACAATGCTAAATATTTTTTTCAGCATTAAATGTTTAAGTAAGTGACGGCTGTGCTGCTGTATTTTGAGTTCACTTATCCCTGCCAAAATATTTCATTTCTCAGGCTTTCCTGCATATCTCATCCATGCTAACAGGAGGAAAACGTGTTGGTTTCTGATCTATTCCAGAAAATACCTTGTCAAGTGTCTTGCACACTCAGGTCCTTGAACAGAGATGGTAACTTATTGCTGATGGTTTTAGTCCAATAGATTTACTTCAGACTAGCTGAGACATATGGAATCCTTAAGGAGCATACATTTTTAATAGAAGAAAGCAGCATGCTGTAAATTACTTTGCTCTGTCCCTTAGATGCATTTCCTTTGAAAGGAGGGAGAAGAATTAGTATCTTGTCAAATATAAAGACTACTAAGATGACAACAAAGAAGATTATTCAGAATATGGTATAGAGGTATGGTATATATTTAGGAATACAGGTGACAAAAATGAGCTCTCTGAGCTCTGTTTCTCACTGATTCATTTCTTTTCTTTTTCTTTCTCTTTTTTTTAGAAAATATTTTATCTGGTTTCACTGCCTGAACAATGGGCTGCACAAGAGTTTCAGAGTATTCTGCACATTTAAGACTACAAAAACGAGACTACAAAAATGTTTTACACAGGATCTTTCTTAAAATAACACTGCAGAACCTGGTCTTCTCCCTTCTTTAGGAACCCTCTTATTGCTAAGTTGTAGACAGCCCAAGGTGAGCTGGAGGCTCTCCCACCCTCTGCTGCTACCACCTTGTCTTTCAGATGGGAGAGCTGCCTCTGGGGATTTAAATTAGTCCTTATTTTCTAGAGGTGTCTGTAGTTCTGGGAAGGAATGCACTCCAGAAAATATTTTAAAAGTACTTTTTAAATAAGATCTCTGTATTAGCCTTTGCACAGATAAGTGTTGCTGATTGAATTGAAAGACCAGCAAACAAGTAGCAGCAACTTCCATTAGGAGTTTTTTAAGGACTGGTTCTTACAAACTGGAGTTGAGAGCTGCCATTGGCTTTATTCAAAATTGAGCTATGGAAAGCTACTGAAACAGACGTATTTTTTGGCCCCAGTTTGTGTGAACAGTTTTATGTCGTTGAGATGGAATGCTTGGTCAGTGGAAAGTAGCAATGTGTGCTGGAACAAGTTCTGCCCATTTCTGTTGGCTTAACTAGGTCTGGCCTTTGTGAAAACCTTGAAGAAACACTGGTTCATCCATTCCTGATGACAGTCCAAAGATCTTTGAAGGAAATGACCATAAGTTTGTTATCAACTAACTTGTTCACTGTAATTGTGCCCCTCACCTCTCTTCTAGGGAGGACTGTTTGTCCAGAGGTCAAGAACCTAGAACATCCTGGTTATAACTGACTTTCTTTAAGTTAACCATGGAGGATGGCTACCTACAGAGGAATATTCATGCTATATGTTTTGCGTATCTATTTCCAGAGGGAAAACTACTCCCATCCTGTGGTGTCTGTTTCACTCAATTTTTCTAGACAAAACCTAAGACGATGGCTAAAATTTGATGTCTAGCTTTTTATTGTCTGAAATTGAAGTGTCATTCTCCTTCATATCTGAAGGAATTTACCTGTCAGTTAGTTAATAATAAAGAAAGCCTAACTAAAGCAATGTAACTCCTTCCCCATCCCTTTTTGCACATTCTCAGGCCTGTTTTTAACAATAACATATCTGTGACACTAGAGAGAACCAACGTTGTTTTTTCCTAGCTGAAGTTGGGAAAATAAGCTGCAAGAAATCATTAGATGGAGTGAATGGATCATAGCTTGGATTTATGTTCCAGGTGTGACTCTGCAGGCTGGTGATTGTTGCACCATTGTGGATATGCATGTTTTTGCTGATGAGGCAATTGGAAGAAGTAGGAAGTACTGCAAAAGGGAGTGCAGGAGCAAAGCTCTTAACACATCAGTCTCATGGGATAAAACAACTTTATTTTTTCTAGCATACTGCAGTTTCTTCTTCTCTCAACCCGTTTGGGTAATGTACAACCATAGAATATCTCAAGTTGGAGGGAACCCGTGTGGATCATTGAGTCCAACTCCATGGAATACATCTTCACTATGTCTTGTGGCTGAAATGGAGAGTGATTGTGTTCTGGTAGGGGATTTTTCAGCTAGGACAAATGCAAGTAGAAAACAGTATTAGGTTGATCCAGCAGAGAACAAAGGTAATTTGAAGATGTTATGATGTTTTATCCACCTGCATGGTTTCAAAGATGGACAGAGCATGCTTGTCTGTGGGGGGGCACCAGCTGCCAGCCAGATTGGTTGCCTGGAGAAGACATTCCTGTTGGCTAGCTGCTCTTTAATAAGTATTCTCTGAATAGCATTCAAGCTATTGAGCAGATTAGTTTTGTCTGTTGTGAAAAAAATGGAATTCCTCTTTTTGTTACACAAAAGTCATCATGACCTTGAATTTAACACAGACTCATTGAAATGAGTGCAGAATAATCCAAAGGTGGGTTATCAGACAGGTTGTCAGATGGTCTTGTCTCTGTCTTTCTGGTTTGTTTGTTTGTTTCATGCTGCTGAACCACTTTGGTTGCTTTGCAGATTGTACAAACTACCACCTGCAACAGCTACTTGGCTCAGCCACTGCTGTGTCTGAGTGGTTCACAAAGACAAATTTATTCTGCTTGGCATTAATTAGATGGAGACGGTGGGAAAGAACAAAAGAAGAAAAGAGAATTTATTGCATTCCAGAGCTGATAACATGGACAAGAATGACAAGCGGAGAGGAAGCTTACAGAGCATAGGGCCTCTCAGTACTGGAAACTGAAAAATGAGCTACAACAACAAACATTACTAGGGAATAACCCAATCTAGTGCTTTCTTTGCAGTCCAGTAACTTTATTTTTTCAAGGGGCCTTCTGCTCTATCTATCTGACCTACAGAAAGTTAGGTAGAGTAACTTAATGATAGGCATAGCAGATAAAAGTCACCTGGAATGGAAAACGGACTGCAATTAATATTGAAGTGCTGTGTGTCTTCACAGTGCCGGGCACTATTAGACATCGCATCCACTTATCTGTGAAATTATTGCTCAGCAGGTCCAAAGCTTAAAATTATCAATGGATCTTGGTGCCATGGTACATTTTGAATGCCCAAAGCACAAAAATGCTCTCAAAGGAGAAAATGATGGGAAATGGGCATGCTGATGTCTGTCCAGCTGCCTGATACCAGCAATAGAGAGGGTACTCCAGGGAGAGGCTCAGTCAGTAATTGGTTTGTTCCTTAGTTTTCCCTTAAGTTAAACGTTTTATGTGGGTCATAGCCTGTCTGTAGCACTGGTGAAGACTGATCATTTTCATAGCAAATATTACTTTTTTTCCAAAGAAAAATATGCCTTTATTAGAAATCTCTTCTTCAAATAGACTAACAGCTGCAATATGTGTCATTCTCAGCTGACCATCTTGTGTTCGCTTTGACATACTAATATCAATCTTGTATGATCTTCAGCTTTTGAAATATAATTGAGTGTGTGATGGCTTCTCTATCTGCAGAAGCTTTAACACTTTATCACTTAGAGGAGTGTCATTTCATGTTTCAGATTTGAAAGTTTCATAACAATTCATCCCCAAGGATATTGTTATTGCTTACATAACCAGCTGATCTTTTTCTTTAAGTCACTATTAGAGTCTTTGTTCTTAGGTTTACCTGCTAGACTGCATTGTTACTTAAGTATTTTCCATCTCTCTTGCTTGAGAATAAATGTGCTGTTTCTCACTCGGTCTGAGCTGGGAGGTGTGCTTTTAGTTTTAGTTTATGGTGTAACTTATGTAATGTCACAGTGGCAGGAGATTCTTTTGATGAAAGGCAGAAAGTAAACTATATCATATTTATTTCCTTGTCTTGGTTGACATTGATTTTATTTGGGTAAGATTCCTTTGCATACACTGCCATGACAGTGATACTGAGACCTGCAGGGGCTCTGGGCAGCCTACAACACAGTGATGGGCTCTTCTTTCCAGTCAATGGGAGCTAATACTTACATGACTCCCTAATCTGGAATTTGGCAATATTTTTTATCTTCTAGATGCAGGTGCACTACTCTGACAAAGAGACAAACAAAGGAATGAAGAATAAAGAGTAAGAAACAAGAAGAAAGTTCTCAGAAAATTAGAAATTTTTTAATAAATAGGGGGGAAAAAAAGGTAGTTCAGTTACACAAGATTGGTGGTGGTTTAATTTCTTGCAAACCACTGGTACTTAAAGAGGGAATGTGATTGATGGGTTTAATTAGAGCTATACGCTTAACACTAGCTATAACAACCTCATTAATTAAAACCTGAACTTTTTAAGATGACTCTAATTCTGATTTATGAATTCTCTCTTTTTTGTTTCTGAAATAAGAAAATCAGATGAACAGGTCAGTAGCACGTACAAAAATAGTATGCAGTACATTATGAATCACATTACAGTGATTTATATTTCTTTGGAGAATCAGAAAAGCACAAATCAACACAAATCATGCATAATCAGCAAGGCCAGCCCTTGTGGAGATACTTTCTTCAACAACCTCAGGAGACCTGGGTTTAAATTCATCTTATGTGAGGTTATACGAACCATTCTCTGAACTAGCTGTAGACTAAGTATATCATTCTTACTATGATTTAAGCAATTTGCATTCCACTGAGTATCCATAATCATCTTCTTTTATAGACTTGCATTTGTAAATAGTTATCTCTTCTCGCTTGATAAAGCTTTAGGAGAGTAACAGAAGGTTGTATATGTTTCCATACAAATTGAGGGACTGGATTCTACAGTCTTTAGCAAATGCAAAAGGCACATAAGCCACTCAACAGACGCTATGCTGTTAAGTAAGGATCTGTTCCTTGATGCTTTGCTTTGTTTTGCGTGAGCTAATGTTCTTTATTAAAAGATAGTTTTCCTTTATTAATGCGTTTTCAAGGCTATTCAGTTCATTTTGCTCATGGTCCTCATTCATTTTAAAATACACTTGGTACAGTGAATAGAAGAATTTCCCTGGAAGACAATAGATACACCCTTGGGACTAAAGACCATTTCATTAGCATACACTTGCTTTGTCTCTAATCCTCTGAGTATTTATCTATGTACTTAACATTATTTAGCATTCCCAGGAAATTCATGTATCTGATGCTATCTCTCCATGTCCTGCAGCATGATCCCCACTCCTATGTGCAGTGAGAAGGCATCTCCTTCAAAGAAAGCCATGGAACAATGGCCTCAGTTGGAAAGAGGACTGAAGTTTCAGCTGCCGTTCACATGTATACGTGTGAATGAGCAAGTCAGAAATCCATCTCATGATTTTGCCTATCATTTGAAACGTTATTTTATTAACATGGAAATCATAGATTCCAGTATGTGCTGGTAGGCTTGTAATTAAAGTAATAGTTTGATGGCCACGTACACTTTAAGGGAGATATGTGACTTTGAAAATATTTTGTAGTTGCTCAGGAATACATCAGTTTCTGTTCAGACAAAGCACACAACATAAGAATGATGTATGGTAAAGAGAAATGTAGTTTGACTTAGCTCTGAACGTACAGTGTTTGAGTCACTAAAGATAACATATTGTGGCTTATTATCAGATTTAATTAAGGTATTTCATAACTATTGCTCTTGATAGCTTTTCTGCAGGTTTTTCAGGAATTTTGATTAAAAAGCTGTTTTTTAAGGGAACTTTGAATTCAAAGCTTGGATTGTTTTCAGCAGCAAGGATGTTGGCTAATCAGCAAAGAATAGAGACAACGTATCGGCCTTGTTTTCGCCTGTATGAATCCATTCCTCTTTAAATCTGATCTGAAAGCATAGTGAGATGGAGAAGGACTGACAAAGTGCAGAGGTTAGGCCTTAGCACTGCGAGATGACAACAGTCCCTCTAAAGTGATTTGACAGAATGCTTACTGCTTCAGCATAGTTAACCGAGCAGAATGAGAGGCTTTCTTTCCTCCACGGGCTGCTGTGTAGAAAGCACAACGAATAACGTTACACAGAGCAGCAAGTATAAAATAATTAACTTCAAAACCTAACCTAACCACTAACCAAATAGCTTATTATACTTACCTGGAATGTTTTCAGAGCATGATAAAGAACAATATCCAAATTTCACATATCTAGCCTTTTAGACCAAGATCTTCACCGTGTCTTGAGTTTGAATAGGTAAACAATCCTTTCAGCTTTGCTGCAGGAGAAGACATAAAAATGTACCAGTTCATTTGAGTTTGTCTGATGCAGTTTATGCTTTATTTTCTTTTTTTCTACTTTTTTTCTTCTGTTTTAGAAGCATGCATTTGCACATTGATAGTCTTTAAATGTTATTTTAACAATTTGGACCACTTGATATTTTCAGACACCTGCCTTGATCATTCCTGTAGGGTCCTTCAAGGGGACAGATTACAGTTCAGCGCTGTCTCGTTCATCTAACAATTTGGAACAGAGTAATTAATCTTCACTTTCTCTACCCAAAACCCCACATGCAGCATTGAGCAAATGGCTTCAGTACTCACAGGGAAATGCTAAAAGCATGTCGCAGTAAAATGGGGTGCAAGTAGTTTTTATTTTTCCCTCTCCCTGCTTTACCTATCTCCAAGACTACAAGTAGCTGGTGTGTATTGGAAGTGAGGGGATTTTCTTTGTGGCTTATTCTGATATTTAGGAAGATAAGGGAAACTGGGTATTTCATAATCTGTTCATCTGATATGAATCAAGTACTACCCATTGCTCCTCCAGAGAGGTGCAAATTGTTCCAGGATCAAGTGCTGGTACTGAAATTAGAGTTTACCTTTCTCCAGAGAGCATTAACAGTGGGTCATTTGTAGTGTGCCTTATTGAGCTAAAGTCAGAGTATATTTAAGTGTCGCTGTAAAATGCAGATAAACCATTAGGGAATACCTGCCTACACTCACCTATCATCTTCAGATTTCTATTCATGTGACAGAGGAGGGGTTTTATAGCTCAAAGAACAATTAATATTAAACAACCATTTGAAAGAGAATTGGTAATAATTATTCATATGAAACAATGTAATATTAAGAAGTTGTTCAAATTGCATCACATGAGATGCTCTTGCTGACATGACATTTCTTAATTTTTCCAAAAAGCTAGATTGTATTGTGTTGCGGTGTTTTTTAATTATTCTTTGTATGTCCTTCATATGCCAAGAGAACCACAGGGTGCAGACACTGAATAAGTGGTGGGAGCATCTCTGCTTCCTCCATTTGTTATATTTGGAGTGGACAAGGAAGGAACTAATCAATAATGTAATGAAGGTACTTGCCCAAGTTAGGAGAGCCCTGCAGTTCTGATGTAATTTCAGAACAGTGCTGAGGCTGCTCTAAATTTGGCACTGCTCAACAAACAAGGGAGCTGTAGATGTCTTGTGGATCAGACCCTCTGTACTGACTGGATATAAAAAGAGAAGAAAGAATGCAAACACATTATCAAACCACTGATTGTTATTATTTTTCTTCATCAGAAGATCCTATGATTAGCTGGATAGCATAAGTAATTTATGAGTCTACTCTCTGGCTTGCCTGTGAGAGTATGATAAACTGCAGGCATATTAGCATATTTGTTTTAATTGCTAATGTTAGAACAGATCTCTCCTATGATCTCATTATAGTATGCTATGGCATTTGCATTCCATGTACAGTGGATTGATTGGAGTTCAACCGCTTGGTGTCTGGCAGCAGTACCTATCAATCTAAAAATATGTCTCCTGTCCATCAAAATAAGATTAAATAAAATTCCACAAATACTTTAGCTTTTAAAAAGCCTTGTTCGTGTTTCTGTTCTGCACATGAAATAAGTGGCAGAAAGAATTTTCTCACGTAGCAGTAGATGGCAAAGCACTAAATCAGAGTTTCTGAGGCTGCATGTTAGGATCTGCAAACCAACAAGTAGGAGTCTCAGTTTCTGGATTTCCAAAACAAAAGCAGGACAACCAGATTCAACAAAAACAATACTGAGTGCTTATGTTTCAGAGAATTGCAGTAGTGAAGCTGGAGTAGAGTTTTGTGCCCAAACGAAGTTGCTTCTCACAGTTGGTCCCGCTATCATGTTTTCCTAGCATTTTGTATGCTTTGTGGAAATAGGACCTCTTACAGTCCCGTTGGACACCTGCTCATTTCTGTCCTATCGTTGATCTGTTCCAGTTCCTGCAGTATTGTGTTTCTTGATTGCAAGGAGCATTGTAACCAAAATAATACTGGGTTACTATACAACATAGCTATAGGGTGTGCAGAATACGAAGCGTGCTATTTAACACCCCCTTAGACAACAGGACAAATTCTTCCCATACACAGCTGACCCTGTGTTCTGAAGAAACAGAAGCCTGCACAAAAACCAAGATAAATTCTATAGATAGTGTCACCAGAAATCCATTATTTAGAATTTGCACATGATGAAACAATCATTTTACAGTGGTTCAATAAACAATCCTCATTTATGTATCTGAGACTTAAGCTTTGTTAAGCTTAGGTACATCAACCTACCTCTCTGGTGATACTTGCACACATGCGCATGTGCATTCTCATGTATGTGAAGTGAAAAGTGCACTGAAGCCTTCATACACGTACTGTCATATAGACAGATCCAGATAAGTTTTGGAAGCTTCTTCAGTGTTGTCCCTTAAAACACACGTGATGAACTGAAGAAGCGTGCATGCAGAAATCAAAGTAAAAATATCAGTAGAATTGGAGCTGTTGGAACTGCTTTGCGTCACTTTTGTGATAGATTTCACTGCAAAAAGCCATGTATTTATTGAAACTTTGTTTCAGACTGCAGCTGTTTGTCTGCAAGTGAAGGGCATGAAAAGCTTGGACTAACTATAGTATGGAAAAGCAGAGCAGCAGGACAGCACCTGCCAATAACACGAGGCTTCACAGTGGTTGATCCTGAATGCACCCAGATGAATGTGAGACTGCATGGCTGGAGAGACGGTCCAAAGAAACTGCATGATGCTGTTTAATGAAAGCTCAGGGATAGGATATGAGCTGAGGAATCTAAAATCCATCCAGCTTGGACTTGAGCTATGACCCCTGCTAGGCTGGTTATAACTTGATTTGACTATAGGTTACCTACAGACATTTAATATCATTAAAAAAAAAAAAAAAAAAAAAAAA